>VYXG01005901.1:337927-364658 GCA_013397235.1 Lanius ludovicianus
ATATGTTATTATTGTGTCTACACCAGCCTGCAGACCAGACTTCATTAGGGAGCAAGGAGGTTGAAGAGAGCTGGCTGCAGCAAGTTACTTGTTGCTTAGTGACACCACCAGACCTACAAACCCCAGTTCTCTTAACCCTCTAGAGACTGGGACCTGCTGGGTCTGGTTTCTGGGCAATTCCTGTTTTGACCAGCAAAGAATTTGCTTTTTTTTCTACAAAAATCCTACTGTACCACTAGATGCCAGTAAGAATCAGAGAGACAGAGGGATGGACAGCTTACAAGTGAAATTTAAAAAAAATTCTTGAGTGTGGGGCTGAGATAATTGTTTCTGCCCTCTTCCAGCACAGCTGAACCTGAAAATGCAGAAATGTTGCCCATAAATACAAGTGTGATGCTGTTTTTGCAGACAGTGAAAGATGAAGGAAGCATCTAGTTTGACTCCTGATATCTGTTAGTAGACGTTTCTTTCCTGGCCAAGTGGGTGAAAAACTGTTTCCAGGTTTTTTGTTGCTTGGTCACAATGTGCCCACTGTTGATGCAGACAAAATTCCTTTTTGTTTTGTAGAAACTAAAAAAATGCACTCAAATCCCATCTAATGGATGAGTGGAATGAACATTTGGTGACAATTGCCAGGGGAAGGTAACGAGGCAGAGGTGTCCCGAGAGTTATGGAATATCCTGAGCTGGAAGGGACCCTCAAGGATCATCACAGTCCAGCTCCTGGCCCTGCACAGGACACCCTAAAATCCCACCCTGTGCCCAGGAGGGTTTTTGTATGTCTGCTTCACAGGGATGCTATTTAAGAACAATTACCACTGCTAGTAAGGCTGTAACTAGTAGCAAGAAATCAGTAATTTTATAGGATGTGCTTTTATATCAAAATAAATAACTTCAGGTTAGGTGTTTTTACTGTTGACTTTCAGTTTTTCTATGAAGCTGTATTTTGAAAAATCACAGAAAATCAAGAACCATAGCAAAAAGTTCATAACTCAACTGCTGTGTCTCCCCCCGAGACCAGTGCAGTTGAGATTTTTAGCATTACTAACTTTTGCAGCAATTAGATTTGGAAATTCTTTAAATCTAAAATAAAAACACCAGACTGTTACTGTAAGTGAGATCTTTATTGGCAAAAGCAATGAGGCTTGGAAAAATCTCTCCTGATGGAAAAATACATACTAGATGAATATAAAAAATTGAAAAGTTATGGGTCAAAGGCAAGTAAATGTGTTGATTGGGATTCTCTTTTGCCAGTCTGTTTCCTGTAGAATATCTGAGTCTTTTATTTCTCTTTCCTTCAGGGTAGTGACAATTAGAAATCAAAGGCCCTATGCCCTCAGTGAAATCATAGGAACACAGAAAAATTAAGGTTGGAAAAGATCTCCAAGACCATCAAATCCCCGCTGTGACCCATCTCCCACCTTGTCCCCAGCCCAGAGCACTGAGTGACACACCCAGGCCTTCCTGGGACACCTCCAGGGATGGGCACTCCAAACCTCCCTGGGCAGCCCCTGCCAATGTTTCACAACCTTTTCCAGGAAGAAATTTCTCCTGGTGTTCAACCTGAAGGTCCTCTGGTGCAACACCTGCAGGGAGGTCAACCTCTGTCCTCCCCCACCTACCTTGAGCCTCCCCTAGCAGGCTCCTGTGTCCTGAAGGGCTTTTCCCCCCTCTCCTGAGGGACCAGAGGAATTTTCTCCCCGTGTGTCTTTTGAGTAATTGTTGTTCCCTGCTTTTTTGCTCAGCACTTAAACAGAAAGATTTCTGAGTTTGCTAACAGGATGAAGTGAAACTCCTTTCCAAGGCCTTCTGTGGGCCAAAGGAACTCTCAAGGGTTCAGACATAACATATCTAACATCTATTTGGGTAGAAATAACTTGCAACTAGCTAAAAAGGTCAGGATTGCTGTTTTATTAATCGTTCTACTTTATTCTCCTGAAAGCTTCTTCCCTCTGTAGGACTACTCAGGAAGGAGGGGCTTCCCTGCTTTCCAAAGCACAGAGAGGTGAATTCCTGGTGCTTAGGGCTGAGTGAATTACACCAGGGCTGTGCCAGGACTCAAAAGCCTCCTCTTCACCACATCTGGAAGTCGTGTAGAGGCACTGATTTGATGGTTTAGCTGTGAAAACAAGCCCAGGTTGGACAAAGTCAACTTTGGAAACCTTAAGCTGAGAGCAATAAGCAACAATTTATTTTTTTTTAAATACACCTCAAACCTGATTGGAAGTGTGAAAATCCAAAATTTTGGCTTAGACTCACAGAAAAAGAAATACTTGTCAGATTAATTTTTCATGGAATTACCTGATCCAAGGGCTCTGAGCTTCCTGTAAACTAGTGTAGTTCTCACAGATGCAGGTCAGATAGTAACTAATGGAAATTAAACATGAAAGCAGAGATAAACTGAAGCTTCTGCTTCATGAATTTTATTTTCTGCTTTTGTAGCCTGTTCTTTTTGGTGGTGGCTGGTTAGCAATTAAAATGTGATTAGCATGTAATGGTAACTGCTAATGTGGAAGTATTGAAATTCTTTGTCCCAGTGATTGCTTTCTCATTAGCAGTGTGAATTATGGGGTGTTTTAGCTGCTAGCCAAAGCTCAGGAACCATGGGACACTGATGTTTCCTTTAAAATCATGGAAATCGGTGATTTCTGTCACAGGATTTAGATTTGTAGAAGGAATAAAAAATGTTTTCCAGTGACAAACAGGCAGTCACTAAAAAGGAGAAGTGAAAGCAATTTCCAGGCTTCTGATGGCACAAGGCCCTTCAACTCCATAGTGAATAATATTCTAGTAAAAATAAATCTTTATTTCTTCAGAAATCCTGTGAATTCCAGGCAATGAATAGCCTAAGTTGCTGGACATCCATAAAGGCAATAAAGTACCATCCAAATGGAATAGTTGGTAGGGGTTGTATTTCTACAAAAGAGGTGGAAGCATTAGGATTGTTAAGCAAACAAGTTTAACCCTTCATTTGGAGTGTTTTCCTCCAGGATGGTCGTTCACAGAGATAAATTCACACTGCAGCAATTGTAAAGAGGGCTGGCTTGCAGGAATCAGGGACAAAGAAAATTTCTTAGAATGCAATGCTAAAATATTGTGGTTTGTTCAATTAATTAGAATAAATATATCGGGAAAATACCATTGCCTTCTGTAAAGAAAATAATATAAAATGTCAGAGAGGGTGAAAAGCTGTTAAAGGGAAACATCAATATCAATTGATCCTAAACACATTTAGCCTGAAAAATGGAAGAAAGCTTCCAGGCATCAGCAGAAACTAAGTTCTGAAACTGCCTTTCAAGAGAGAGAGATTTGGATGCAAAAGAGACCTGTGTGGTGCTTCCTGGGTCTGTGAAAAAGTTTACTTCTTGTTTTCCCACTAAAGCAGAAATCAGTGGTGCTTCATGCAAGAAAATCCCTTCAACTTCCACTTTCTTCCAAGTAATCCTTAAAGAGCTCCTGTGTGACCTGAATAGAAGTGCACAGTAAGGTGACCAAAGGCATTTCAGGTTAAACAGCACATTTTCTTCATTTTAACTGCAAGGAAGAACATGGTAAAGTTCAAGAGTTAATTTACTACTGAAAGTAATGAAATAGTTGGAAACTCGGTACATGTAAATTATATCATTAATTAATGAGTGAACTCTACAGCTACTGCAAATTTAGGAAATGAGTTTAATGTTTCCACCTCGAGGTGGCTTTTTAAAGGACTCACTGACCTAGATTATCACTTTGTGTGCTAATAAACCCCCAAGTTGTTAATCAGGTAATTTCAATATTTAACTATGATTTCCCAGTCAGGTATTTTGCTCTTTGTCATGATTGTTACCATTCCCTTTCCTTGATCACATGAAACCCCCATTTGAAATAGGAAATAATTTTTATGTCTTAGGAGAACTACAATTTAAACTTTCTTCTCTCATCCTGCAATAAGGTAGGATATATATCTGAAACTACCCTGGCTTGAAACGTGTCTGTAGTCCCAAGTTTTCCCCACACAACATTTGAAGGAGTTACTGCAGTTATCCAAGGTTTCTAAATGATCTAGCATTTTGAAACGTAGATTTCTGTTTAAAAAATTATTATTTGGGCAAGTTCAAAACATTTTTTTTTCTTTTTTCACTTTTTTTTTAAGGAAAAAACGGATTAATCTCTGCATTTACAAATCAGTTTATTCCAGTGAAATGCCATTTTCACTGCACACTTGCTAACTGGCTCTATCTATATCAGTGAACAACTCACGTTCCTCAAATAGTTCTGCTTTTTTATTGTCTGGACCATCTGCTGTGCTGTGAGCAGTTACTATTTTGGGCCTTTTCCCTTTAAGTACAAGTTGCAGATTAAATAAAGCCTTTGTAAAAGCTGAAATTATTGCCAGAGCATGTTCAGCAGTGTTGATGTGCTTTTGTGGTGA
The DNA here is from genome assembly GCA_013397235.1 of Lanius ludovicianus. Lineage (NCBI taxonomy): Eukaryota > Metazoa > Chordata > Aves > Passeriformes > Laniidae > Lanius > Lanius ludovicianus. The sequence goes on from VYXG01005901.1 coordinate 342,338, forward strand.
TTTTGGGGTTTTTAAAAGCCTTTTTAAAGATTTCAGGCAGTACTGATAGCACAGCCCTTCTAACGACAGCAGCATGAAGGACAGAATGATGTAATCATTCCTGAACTCGCTCTGAGGATGAATTTCAATAAGTTGGTTACAAATCTTCTGTTGAAAAAAACCCACAATTAATAACTGAAAATAACAAAGCAAATCTTGAAAAAGTGTTTTGAAAACCTCTGAAGGAGTCCTGTTACTTGTGGCATCACTAACTTAACAAGAGCAAAAGCAGAGAAATTAAGGTTGGCGCAGTTATTGTCACACATTTCTGATGGCATTGGTACATTTGAGGCCTCCTGCCCTTCCCCACACCAAAGAAATCACCTGTCATGAAGATCTTTGCTGGATAATGGTGAATGGAGCAGCGTTGCTGGGAGGGAAAAGCTGAGAGGATTGGAATTGTCCAGCCTGGAGAAGAGAAGGTTTTGGGGTGACCTCATTGTGGCCTTCCAGGACCTGAAGGGAGCTACAAGAAAGATGGAGAGAGAATATTTACATTTTGTAGATGCAGTAACATTGATCACAATGGGTCCATTTAGGCAGAAGAGGAACTATAATAAAAAGGAAAGAGAGAATTCAAGCCTCTAATATGAGACAGGTAAATTTCAGGTTTAATGCTTTAGTTTAGTTCAAAACTGTAACCAAGTAATTGGATTCAGCTGAGGCAAAGTGCTGTCATTGCCTAATTCCCACTAGGGTAACCAGCCAATTTTTGTTACTTCAAACCCATTTGACTGAATTTGAGTTGTTCCAGTAACACCAGTGAGTCTTGAGAACTGGCATTTAAGGTCCCTTCCATACTTATTTTAGCTTATAACTTGGTGTAGCATAAACCCCAAATTTTACATTTCAGATTTTGTTCCCGAATTCAAGTGTAGGACCCTTGATTTTTGCTGCTCCTAGTTGTTTATTCTGTCTGTGGGGTGCTTCAAATTGAGGATAAGAGCAGAGCCTCTGCTCTTGCCCCTTCCTTTGCACTTTCCAGGTGCACCCAGAGGTAAAGAGGGGAAAACTTGCAGAAAAATCCGAGATATCACTGATGTGCATTGTGTTTGGTCAAAGGTTGGACTTGATGATCTTGAAGGTCTTTCCAACCCTAATGGTTCCATGATCTCATAGAGCAACTGAAGCAGCATGGAGGTTTTAGCACGAGTATTGTGACAGGGCTTTTTTTACTGAGAGGTTACATCTGGATACAAATTGGAAAGTCAAATGAATATTTGCTTTTCATTTGTTGCTAATATCCTGTGATAAAGGTGCCACAGCATAAGCAGTTGTTCTGAGCATGAAACTGAGGGAAATGTCCTCACTTTTCAGCTCGCTCTTGGAAATGCAACATTTGTAAGCAGAAGAAATGCTCACTGTAATTCATGCTTATGGTTAATGCCCAACCCAGGGGTAAAATGATGTCAGCAGAATTGTTTTAATGAAAAGTGCTCTTTTTTTCTCTGCAAGGGTTTTATTTTATTACAGGTTCCCTTCAGATTTCTTCAGTACATATGTCTGTGTTGACTGTCTTCTGCTTGATGCATTAATCTAAAACTCAGAGAAATACTGCCTGTAAATTGAGTATATCGAGCAGTTCTTCCCTTGCTTGAGAACTCGAAAATTAAAACTGTGAATTACCTAAATAATATCAACTAATGCTTCTTCTAGCTGTCTATGGGCTCTGAAACACAGTGTTAATTTATCCCTCACTACTTGAAAACTTAATGCATTGTCTTGGTTTATTTGCCCCATTTGTGAAATTGTCTTCAAATGTTTTGCAAATAAAATGCTCTGTCACTGCGATTTCAGTATCTTAGTGATGCACAGAAACTTAAGGGAATTTTATCCATGTTCTTGATTTATAAGCCAGGAAAAAAAACCAAAAAACAAGTGGGCAAAATAAACCAACCAGTGTGCTACTCAGTAAGTCTATTTTTATCGTACATGTAACTAGGTTAAACTATTATAGTGTTTGTTATTTACACAGTGAAAATTAGTGCAAAAAATTCACTAAATGTGGAGTTTTTTGGAGTACCTCAGTTCTGTTAGTGCTGTTCTCTTACCACTCACCTGTGAAACTCCTGTTGTTGTCACTGTTGTCCCACCTGGACCTAGCAATGCACCTTTATTTCTTCCCAAAGGCTGCATCTCTTAGTGCTTCATCTGCTTCAAACCGTCAGCAGGAGTGCTGCACGTCAGGACGTGAGCTGGGGAAGGAAATCAACACTTGTGCTGAAAGCAGAGCAGTTGGGTTTCTCAATGGCTCCTAAATCCTCGAGTTTCCAGACCTACACTCCATCTGAACCATGAAATCTCAGGGAAAGCAGAGCCTGGCCAGAGCACAGCCACAAGCTCTCCTCGTTTTGGCTGAAGCTGTTGGGCCCTAATTGAAGGGATTAATGCCTCATCCAACAGATTTGCATTTTGTGTCACTGACTTCTTGATTTTGCACCCATTCCAGCTACTGGAGTTTTCTCAAATGCTTCAGTGTTTAATTTTAAAGATATCCTGGCAGAGGATGCACTTCTTCCAGATGACAGCTTGAAAATCATGATGATTTTATTGGCATTGCTAATGCTAGCTATAGTGTAAAATACTGATTATTATTGCAGGGTTCTGAAAAATTATGTTTTGTCCCATCTATGTGCATCATAATTTAGCAAGCAGTTCAGGTCTTCAAAACCAGGTTATTAGGTTTTTTCTGTACATGGTTTTGACTGTGAGAGAAATGGGATAGAGGTGGGTGCTGGGGCTGTACAGCAGAAAGAGGGAGCTCTTCATATTCTCCTTTTCTCGTGTGATCTGTGAGTTTCCAGTTTTCCTTTCTGTCTGGCTTTTGGTTTTAAGAGATAATAAACAGATGATATCAAAGTAAATAGCAATGAGTGGATCTTGACAGCTTTATTATGGCTATTATGTTATGGTACATTAAGTTTTTAATGAAATAAAATATGGCAGATTGCCAAATTATGTGATGATAATTTCAGGAAGCTGTAAACAGGTTACTCAGTAGTTCATAATTACTGCAGGTAATTTAACATTCAGAAAACTTCCACCCACTGATAGTAATTAAGGTTGTATTTTGGCTATGTGCATTGATTATGAGTATCTGATCAAGACAATCTTTCTTTTTTCCTTTCATGTGGTATTTCACACTTAGCATTTTACCCTGCTGGCAGCAAATCTTCCCTTTTTATTTTGCATCATGGAACCTGTCAGTGGAAAATATTGTAACAATATGTAATCTACCTGTGAATAACCTCACTGCTGGACTTCCGGTGTCAGAGAAATCTCAGCTTCTGCCTGCAATGAAAATCTCCTTTATGGGGCTGCCTGGTGGAAAATGGTTGCCTGGAAAAGACACCTTTCAGCTCGAGTCTGCCCAACACAAAGCACTCAGCATTTCTAAATCTCACATTAAGGCTGTGTGGGAGAAAATCACCCAGCAGGTGTGTAGGGATGCTGTCAAAATACCCAGAAAATGCAGGTATTTCCCACCTGCCACGAGGCCTGTGTGAGAGCTGGCTGCAAGAGACTGGCAGAAAGGTGGAATGATCCAGGGAGAACATCCCCAAGGATGCTTTGAGGTCGCTGGTGGCAGGGAAACTGAGGCAGGCTTGAGCCCAGCACATCTGAGCAGAGCATCGATGTCCAGACCAGTGCCCCAAATCGAGCCCCAGGAATCTCAGCATCATTAGCATTAGGGGATCCTGCCTGACCCAGCTGGAGAAAAGGGTCACTGGGTTATCACAGAGGAGCATCCTCTGCCTCCCAGACTTGTGCCACTCTCTGGAGTCGGAGCCCACACCGGGAGAAACGGCGCTGCCGCGTTGTCACAGCAACAGCAGGGCCCTGTCAACACCTCTCTCCCTAATAGTGACAAATGGTACTTATTACATCAGCACTAATTTCATCTGATCCCTTTCAGATGAAGATACTTAGTCCTTGCTGATCAAATTGTGTCGCTGTAATTACTGAGAACAGACCTTATTAAATGACAGCGCTCCTTACTCAATGCCTCGTCTCATGCCCAAGCTTTTCACCTTCCCTCTTTCCCTACTTTTGGTGGTGCTCCTGGTTGCCCCTGGGGCACCCTCCCTATGCCAAGGCAGTGGTGCTGTGCTTCGTTCAGGGACAGTGCATGGAATGGGGAGGAAGCTGTATCTGGTTTCTGTATTTTAATATATGTGAAAATTTGAGACCTTCAGAGCACATGAAGCAAAGCTGTTAAATGTGTTTGGAACCACACAGACCCTGCTACAAAAGCCATAAAAAATAAACAAACAAAAAAAATAAGAGTAAAATTACTTGCCTGTTTGTGGAAAGTAGCCTAACTCTGGGTTAGGCTTAACTGCATCCTTTGGTGAGCACACGGCTGCAGTTATCTTCTTATTGCACTACTTGATATTTCAGGTTTAATGAAAGACTTTACATGAGTGCAGAGAAATAATTACAGAAAAATCATCTAGGGAGGAGGAAATTAGACTGGAAATGCAGGGGATGCAAAGCACTCTCTGCCACCGACCTGCAGGCTGGTGCTGGGTGTATTATTTTCCTCTACAGCTCACAACAACACACACGAGCTCTCCCAGTCTGGGAAGTCCTGCCCACTGAAGGGAGTGACTCTTGGGGCACTGAGAAGCTCCACTCTCTTACTAGAGAGTCAGAAATATGAAGAGCCCTGAGGGAGCTGGGAAAGGGGCTCAGCCTGGAGCAAAGGAGGCTCAGGGGGGACCTTGTGGCTCTGCACAAGTCCCTGACAGGAGGGGGCTCAGGGGGGATGGGCTCTGCTCCCAGGGAACAGGGACAGGAGGAGAGGGAACGGCCTCAGGCTGGGCCAGGGCAGGCTCAGGGTGGGCACCAGCAGGAATTTCCCCCTGGAAAGGGAGGTCAGGCCTTGGCAAGAGCTGCCCAGGGAGGTTTGGAGTGCCCATCCCTGGAGGTGTCCCAGGAAGGGCTGGAGGTGGCACTCAGTGCTCTGGGCTGGGGACAAGGTGGGCATGGGGCACAGCTGGGACTTGATGGTTTGGGAAGTCTTTTCCAACCTCAGTGATTCTGTGGTTCTATTCTGTGATTCTGTGATCTCCTTGTCACAATCAAATTCAGTAAAATATGCTTTGCCCCTGAAGATGTTTGAATTTAAATTGGCTTTACAGTTTTCCTGCTCTGCCTGGTGGTGTCTGATGAAATTGTCTCTTTCTAGCTCATAGGTTCACTTGATTTTTCCTGAAGTTGGGGTGCCAGGTTTTCATTTGATGCCTGTCTGCTTGAGAATAAACTGAGTAGTGAATTGAAGGATGGTCTTCTATTGTGGAATAATCAAACTGGCAGGAAAGGGAAGTTCAGTAGCATCCAAGTTAGCACTCAAGTTCCCACATTCTTTTGAAAAAAGATTACTCTGAAAAATAGTGTGACAAGTGGCACAGCAAGTCACAGGGCAAAGAGAATTTTAAATCAAGGTATCCTTCATTTCTGTCACCATTTTAAAAAGGAGAATGACTTCTCTTTAACAGATGGCACATGACAATTCATGTTCAATTCTTATTTTGCACCTTGGCATTCTACAAAAAATTCAAGATTGCTGTTGGTGTTACTTCATGATCTTCTCTTTAATTGACCGCATAATTCAAGACTTTCGTGTTTTTCCAGCCTATATAACTCTGAATATCTTCTTAAGGGATAATAATGTTAATTTTGTTATTATATAACAAATAAAGGATAACAAATCCCTTACCCTCGTCATCAGAAAAAGCAGAGCAAGTCATTAAAATTGTGGCAACTCATTTATGTCCCAGCTAGCAAGAAGTGGGAGATGCCAGAAGGATTCCTAGCCAGGGTGTAGATAAGTCTATCATTACTTATTTCAACTTCTATCAGTGACCTTTTAGCCAAGTTATAGTTTGCGACAGTTGGAAAATATCTAGTTGCCTCAGGATAAAAAATTATCTGTGTCTGATTCCCATGTAAAGGTTAAAGGATTATGTGGTTTGCTTGTTTGGTTGTTGGTTGGGTTTTGTTTTTTTTTTTTAAATTTACATTTGGGTTAGGTCTCTTCCTGGACTGAGAATAGGACTTTGTGAGCCCATGGTGGCTGTGCCTGATGATTGCTTTATTTTTTAACTGCCACATGTAAATTGGGTAAGGCATAGAACTTGATTTTTCCAAATGTCTGGGAGACACAAGCAGCTGTATTTTGTATTGGGTCAACACTTGCAGAATTTTTATGTGGCTCATTTTCATTCAAGTTAAGGAAATTCCCTTGTAAGGAAGTGTAGAAATATTCCAGATTGCTGAATACCAAGCACAGATTCCAGGGTTACCATGCAAGTTTTTTAATCTCCATTTAATTACTGGAACATAATGGTGGTTTTTCAAGGCAATGACATTTGGTGAGTCCTCTGGGAAAACGCAGCCACAAATCATCTCAACACAAGAGTAGGTCAAATGGTAATAATCAAGTCATATTCATAACTCATTGGAAATATACTGTTCTGAAATTGCTACCTGATACAGAACTAATGCCTCATTAATCAGAAACACATCAACCTAGGAACACTGGTTATGTCAGCTGGAATTATGAATGAGGTTGCAGGGATTGCCAAGTGCAGTGCTGCATTTAGGTAGATGCAGTGTTTTGCAGGCTTGTATGTGCTCAGAGGACTCGTTTTTATCATGGAAATAAACTTCGAATTATGCAAAAGTGTCTTGAGTGAGAAAGAAGCTCTGCAGCTTAAAACAGAGCAACCTTCCTTGGGGTATATCTCAGAGCACAGTGAAAGGTTCAGTTTTAAATAAGTGAATCACAAAGTACTCCTTGTCACTAGAGAAAGGGGGAGCCTAACCAGTGCAGAAAACATGTCTATACACACATAAACCAAAATAAATACATTTGCCTAAACTGGAGTGTAGGGAGGTGACTCTGCCCCTGTGCCCAGGTGAGAGCCCACCTGCAGAGCTGCCCCAGCCCTGGGCANTGGGGCAGTGGGAGGTGTCCCTGCCAGGGCAGGGGTGGAGCTGGATGGGCTTTAATGTCCTTTTCCACCCAAACCATTGCATCATTCTAAGTAGCCCAGGCTTTGCTTTTCCTGTGCCTTGGGCATTGTGCAGTTGAGTTCTTGTGCACAAGCCAACAACCTGCTGTGCTCATATGTGCTGAGTCTAATTTAAAATCCTTCGCCACTCAGCAAAACTTCATCTCCAGGCTCAGCAAAATTGCACAGCTACAGGTTCAAAGGCAGTGGAAGTCCAGATGTCTTAAACTATAGGTAATACTTTAACGTGCTAGTCCTGAAGTAATTTAGTTGGTTTGTGTTTCAATCCAGCTCCAAAAACAGCTCTGAAATCACCTTTGAAGTCCCTCAAGTATGAAGCATGCAACATATAAGTGTGTATTTCAAGTTTAGGACTGTTGTAAGTGAAATACTACAACCTTTGGTTTTAAAACTTTGATTTTAAAACAGGATGACCATTCCAGCTGTTAGGCACTGAAACAGCAAGTTCTTCCAATAGCTCATAAATTCTTTTATGGATGGAAATATGGCATAGCAGTGGATAAAACAGTATAAGTACTAGCTTGATCCTTTTGCAAAAGGTAATAATCAACAAATCAATAATTTATTTTAAGTCCCAACAACAAAATGGATTGGCTAGTTGTGCCATGTTAATGCTTCAGTCTTCCCACCAGTGCAACGGCTTCAGAAATATTTGTACCAAAAATTAAACCTTCTCTTACTAAAATATTAAGCTTCTAAAATTTCCACAGCATTCAATTTCTTACGTATTTCTGCTTAACTTCGTGCCGTGCTTAGACTGCGGATATTTTTTCTGCGATTTTCAGCCAAAGTTTACTTGGCATGTGATAGTATTTTTGGTTGAAGGGGATAAAAACAATTCATGCTGCATAGCTTTAATGCTGCTTTTCAGGATACAGTCTTTAAAATAGTTATCCTACCTGACAGTCTTTTTATGACAGAAAAATAAGTGATTTTTGGGTGCCAGTTCTGTAAAAATGTGATCTCTGGGTGTCGTAAATGTTGTAGCAATGGTTAGTTTATTTAAAACCTATATTGTCTTGGTAACTAATAAATGAAAAATTATGGAGGACTGTAAAAATTCTGGCTTTTCTCTTCTCTTTCCCTTTGGTGGCATATGTCAATTTAATATGTGCTTGATTCACTTTCTTTTTATGAGCAGCATTTCTGAGGAAAAGGCATTACGTTTGGCAAATATGTACTTTGTAAAATGTACATAGCTCAGTATGTGTAGTAGAAAAAGGAAAGCCTCAAGGGTAGATGAAAAAATGCAAAATCATATCAGAAATATTTCTGAATATGCTGTCTGCTTTCTGAGTGAACAAGGTGGCTGATCTGTATGGGGTTTTGCCCTTAATTTATATTGCAACACATAATGAATTTTCTGACATTTAATATGTATTCTAATACTGAAAATAATACAGAAAGTCAAAATGTTAAAGGCAGTATTTTATGCCACAGGCAGGATTAAAGGTATCCTATTGTTGAGGAACTAAAATCATTAATTTTGCAACAGATTTTAACACTACTTCATAAAAGAAACAGCTGATTAAGCTTTTGCTAAAGGTCCTCAGCCCTTGTCATTTTTATTACACAGCTCTCAGGAGAATCTTCAGAGCAGGACAACCTTTTGTTTCAGGCTCTGTGTTGCCTGTTCTGTGCTCCACGGTTCAGATGTGATAACTGCCCCCATGAAAGGCTGTGCTTAAATGAGTTCTCAAATACTAAATTTGGGAATTTGTATCCATATACTGCTTTAAGTCAACATCTAACCAGAATTTGTAACTACTGGACCGTCACATGGGTCTGAAACTGTGCAGCTGGAGAAAGTTGAAAATATGGATTGGGTGCACTGGGAGAGCATTCCCAGCAGGTCAGGGAGGGATCCTGCCCTGGGGGCACCTCTGGGTGCCGTGCCCAGCCCTGGGGACACCTCTGGGTGCCGTGCCCAGCCCTGGGGACACCTCTGGGTGCCGTGCCCAGCCTGGGGGCACCTCTGGGTGCCGTGCCCAGCCCTGGCTCCTGAGCACAGCAGGGCCAGGGAGCTCCTGGAGCGGGGCCGGCGGAGGCTGCGCAGCTGAGGAAGGGCCTGGAGCATCTCGGTGCCCAGGCCAGGCTGAGGGAGCTGGGGCTGCTCAGCCTCCAGAGGAGCCCCAGCTGAGAGGGGCCCTCAGCCCTGGGTGTCCCTGGGTGTCCCTGGGTGTCCCTGGGTGTCCCTGGCTGCAGGGAGGGCTCCGAGCAGGGCCCGGGCTCTGCTCCGGGGCCCAGCAATGGCACCAGAGCCACGGGCAGGGCCTGAGCCCGGCCATTGCCCTGCCCAGGAGGCACAACTGCTGCCCTGGGCAGTGCCCAGCCCTGAGCACATTGTCCAGAGAGCCTCTGGGCTCTCCTCCCTGGGGATATTCCAAATATCCAAAGTTCTTCCAAACGATTCCCAAAACCGTCCCTGCTTATTCGAAACACGCCTTTTAGGAAAACATCCGTGCTGTAGAACACAAGTGAAGACACCTTGCTGTTGGGTTTCTCAGAGCCATTCCACTGTGCAAGGGAAAATTCACATGCAGAAGAGATTATCATTCTCTTATCATTAGGGAATAAATTCAGTAAAAAAGACAAACTTCTGGTCAAACCAGATGCAAAAGTTGCCAGTAACAAGGGGAAAAAAATCTCTGGATTTCGACTTTCAATGGAGAGGGACTTTTCACCAGGAAGTGCAGTCATAGGACAAGGAGTAATGGGACTGACTTAGACATACGTGGTACTTAAACACCTGAGTTGCTTAAAATCAAAGGGCAATAAATATTAAATACTTCCATAGCATTACTAAAGCATCCTGCTTGGAAAAGTATCCTTAAAAAAAAAAAAGTAGTTAAGCAAAATTATGCCACAAAATTAAGATCTAGATAACTTTCAGCACTCTGAAGCTCAAATAAGGTGGTCTAGTTTAACTGTATGTAATTTTCAAACCTTGTAAAATCTTTTTGAAAAGAAAGGAGAAGACAAACCTTTTTATCTTTAAAGGGGAGAAATCATGAATAATTTCAAGTAAAAAGTCAGTTCTAGGACTCTGGGAACTTGCTAATGCATTGTGAGCAGAAAAAACAGTGAAATTGGATAAATAAATGATTTGTTATAAATAATTTGCAGGGCATGGTACATCTTCTAGTTACCTGTCTATCTTGCTGTCTTGCATTTATAAAGACTTATTTTATGCTTTTGTTGATGCAGGACCTCTTCCTTTTGTGAGGATTTGTTGTTTTCTCAATCAGGTGAAGATAAATAATCTGGACACACTGTGTTCCAATTATAGAATGAGAAACCACGTGAAATACATGGCCCACACGAATGAGAAGCTGGTCATTTGCTCAGTTTACAATTGGAGGAGATGGTAACATGCCTAAGAGCTGAATTTCTACTGGAATATTCATGTAATGTGCCGTTTTCTCCATTTTTAGTCAGGATGGAATTAAGGAGGTGCCAGTTGTTGAGCTTTTCACATTTATGTTTGGTGGCTAGTCCTGGCTATTTCAGCTTGATAGTTGTCGATATTTCTCTGTGAGATGTTCATGTTTGTAATTTTGTGTGTGATTTTCTTGGAGTGAAGGCTGGGCTGGAAGGAAGAGGCAACACCTCAGTTCAATTATAACAGTGCAGAAAATCACCCACGGGCTGATCTTGAGTTCCCAGAATCAATCTGTGGCAAACATAAAGCATTTACCCCTTTCCTACAAAATATTTCAAAAGGCCATGGATGAATCTTACCTAGGAGTCATCTCATCCACTCCTGCTCAGACAGAAGTGCCTAAGAGCCACAATATACTCCTTAAAAAAGGATGTTTGGTAGATACCCATAGCACAGTTTGATTCCAGTCTAGTTGTACTTTTCCAAGTAAATCTCATTTGCACATAACCAGCAGAGCATTTTAGATACATAATGGATAGAGGCACAGAGAAGACAGAGGAACATGTGAACCCATCTCTGAAAAAGTTCCCTTAAAGAAGGACAATTTTTAAAAATTTAATGAATTCTGGCTCCTCTTGGTGTTTTAAGACCACAAATGCTCTTCAGAGGTGTAATGAAGCACCACACAAACACAGGAGCACTGGTCTGGTGGATTTACATGCACTTGGGAGGAAAAGAAAGACACAGCTTTTTGATCAGACTAATGGCTTGGAAGTAGCTTCAGGAGCAGTGCTGGTAATCGCATTTGATGGTCTGAATTGATGGCTGATGGCTTGTAAAGGGCAAAGCACTGGAGTGATTTCAGGGAGCTTTTAATAATGCTTAGCAAATGATCAGGCTGCACAGTCAATCGCTTTGCAGATGCCAATATTCTTTCCTCCCTGCCCAGTAAGTGCAAAGCATAGGAAAAAAAAAACAAACTCAGAAGAAATCACAGGACTGCAGACTTAGGGAAGATAATCCCAGTGCCCAGAAGAAAGAGAAACAAAAGGTCAGATTTAAGGAATAGGCTTGATCTAGGCAAGGACTAACTGTAATATTTTACTTGAGATTTGAATGTTACCAATGGATTCTTCTAGGATCCAATTCTGTTTCTAATTACATGCTAAATCCTAATCCATGACCAATATTTAACAATGTATAATAGTGTTACCCACAGAAGGATGTTGAGCAGTAGATTCCAGTTTCTACTTCTTGTCTGTGGATACAAAATTTGCAAGATCCTTCTACTCCAGAGACAGGTGGTATAGCTTGTGGATGTCCATCACCCCTTAAAAGGATCCACACCCTCTCTCTTCTCTCTCCTGAGATCTGGAAAGAGCTTTTTCTCTTTCTGTTCAGTTACAAAACTTCTTGGAATAGCTGAAAAAACAGACTGAACTAGGTCAGTGGCTTCTCCAGAAATCCAAGGTCAAGAGTATTTAAAATATTAATGACTTCTGAATGCCTCTGCTTCAGGATGACTTGTAATACCCAAAACAAGATTTTTAGAAGTCATAATGCTCAACAGGATAACAATTAATTGTATGCATTATGACTATTTCATAGCTTGCTTTGCTCTCACAGTCTTAGTTTTAACTTTTTATGTTCCCTGTTGCCAGGAGCAACATTAGAGATTTGCAGGTACTTTATGACCTGTAGGGAATGGTTTTGGGAACAGTGCTCTATACAACAGGTAATAACATTTTCATTTCTAATACTGAGGATTTCCTAAGTGGTCAGCAAATCAGAGCATTGTCTTTGAGTGAGGTTTATAATTCACTCACCTGCGAACAGTTGTGCCCATTTTCTGTCTTTAAAATCAGCAGGAGATGACTGAGCTCTCTGAGTCATTATTGTCCCCAATTTATTTAGAGGATGGACTGCTGGCACATCACAAATTAATTCTGTCCAGCACCTTACAGGATTCAAATCCTTTTATGATCACTCATTTTGTGTATTTTGCAGCTTTGTTCTAATGCTTCTAGGAATGAAGGATTGTCTTCTTCCAGAGGAAAGGCCTCCTGTAGATTCCCTGGGTCCACTGTAGATTTCAGTTCTCAGGAAATTGCTTGTGAATATTTGCTTGGGTGTGAGAAAAAACCAACAAATATTGTCCAGGAATCCCTTATAAAACTTCAGAATGACCCATGACAACTCTTGATGTCATTGGTTTGTATGGATAAATATGATATCATTTTATACACACTCTATGCCTCTGCAGCTCCACCAAAACTTGAATAACAAACCTTTGTTTTGTTGCATTTGTGTTTTCCTGAGGTTCACACTTAAATTTTGGTGATGAGATGCATTAATTTCTGCTTCATCTGATGTTTGCCTGCACTTCCAGCAATGCAATGGCATCACTCATTACTAAACAAAATCAAGATATCTGTGCAAAGAACAATGACCAGCAGAAATATTAGGGTGGCTATTTTTTACAGTGACACTGTGACAAAAATAGCCACAGTATCCAGGGTGTAAATTAGAAAAAATAACAGTGGTTTTCACTGTGCATAGCCTTTTTTTTGTTGGTGCATTGACAAATCCTGTGGTTTTGCAAAGCATGATGTAAGGCAGGAACAGAGATTTTTATAATCCTCCTTGTGCATAGACTTCACAGTACAATCTTCATGTGAAGATCTTATTTTCAAGAAGTACCAAATGGTTTAATTTTCTATTTTCAGAGTGCATCACTGTAAACCTTCTGCAAATAAATGCAAGAACTATGCCAAATTAGTCATTCAGTTTTCCTGTGAGGAAGTGAAGCTTCTCAAGCAGGTTCCAAAAGGGTTTTGTCCTTGTGATTCCTTGCACAAAACTGGGGAGGGAAAAAAGGAAGAAAAACCTCAGAAGAAAAAAGTAAATTGATCTTTTGCTTTATTCCCAACTGTGAAACTTTCAGAAACTCAGTTGAAGTGGGAACATAAAAGCAACAAATAACTGCAGCTTCCATTAGAATTTAGGAAAAGGGTGACCTGGGTCATCAAGTTCAGTTCCATGAGCATAAATATATACTCTGAAGAGTTCACAGAACAGCTATTCTTAATCTCAAAAAAAAAAATCCACAAAACTAAAATCCCACCCTAAGTTCTCCCTCAACTAATCTTGAAATTTTACTGTACAGAATCTAAATTCAGGGAAAAAAAAAAAAAAAACAAAACAAACCAACACCCATGAAACAACAAACCAAAAAAACCTGCTCAAAAAAATATGGCACAATGAAGAGGAGGGATGAAAAACTGATATCCTATAAATTCCATGGCAGGACAGCTCTCATAAACAAACCCCCCAAGTGGCCCAGAGAAAAATAAAACAGCCCCTGGGCCTTGCCAGTCTGGTTGGTACCATAATTCTTTATTGTTCCCAAATTAGGAGATGGTTCATAATCCTGAGCTTGCAAACAACAGATGCCAATTAAGCACTTTAGGTTTTTCTAAGCCTTTGCACTTAGAATGTTGCTGTTTTCTGCTCATCCCCTGGCAGCAAAGGGAAGCAGCCTGCTCAGACACCAAAAAAGTGCCTGGTGGCCAAAAAATTTCCTAAATTCTACAATTAATGATCAGATCCTAATCATTGAATCAACAAAATATGATAAATTCCAAGACATTTTAACAAATATAATCCTATTTCCCTTGAATTCAATGCCCAAAACTTCCCAAACTCCCGGATTGTGTTCTACAGACATGGCAAATTCTGTCCCAGTCTCCCTCTTGGCACAAGCAGATTTCCCTGTGCTCTGTTTGGGATATTCTCCATCTTCCAATCTTCTAATCTCCTCCAATTGTCTAGACTAAGTTTTATTAATGGCTAACTCAAAGCCATTAAATCTCATTCCAGTAATGCTCTTTAAATGGAACAATTTTCTCTCTCCCTGGAATATACACCCAAACATATGTATTTTGTTATTCACTGCAATATTATTATTGACACATTTATTGCTACATTTATTTTGGCAGCAGCAATAAACCAAATTTTTAAAGGTCTCCCTAAAAAATAGGTTGGGTTTGGTTTTTTTTTTTCTGTAAGCACTTATATAGCTGATTTTTAATTCCTGTTTGAGATCTCCTGTGTGAACAAAGCCACCTTGGATTACAGATGATATCCTAGATGAGCTCTTACCTTATTCAATGGAGCTACTGCTTTATGTTTTATTTTAGACTCCTCTTCAGTTCTTCCATGGCTGTGTCTCACTGGTAGCTCAGAGTTCTCCCACCATTCATCAAAATATCCACAGTCCTCTCTTTCTGCATTCCTTCAAAGAGATGGACTTTTATATAATATTTAAAAATGGTCACTGTACAGTCAGGTACTTGAGATAAATAGTGAGCTGAATTTCAGAATAATTTTAACCTCTGAGCTAGAAACAGTGTTACAAAATGTTTTCCTTCTCATATTTATGACACCAGATTTTGACAGCAGAACAAAGACCAAAATTAAAGGAGTGATTTCATGGTTTCAAAATTAAAATTTCTCCCATTCTGGGCCAATGCTAGGAATTAATATTCACAGAAAACATCAAGGATGCTTTAGAGAAAAGGAATTAAGCACAAAGGACTTCCTTTTTTTTACTGAGGTTCTGCATACATTCTTGAAGAGATATCTGTGGCCACTTCACAAAAAAAAAAAAGTTAAATGGACCAGCGGGAAAAAATGAGCACAATATAACTTTATATTAACATGAAAATGACTTTTAAGTTGGAAAAAAAAAAAAAAGAAAATTCATGCTTTTGTAATTCTGAAAGATGAAATTGTAGTAAATCATAAGTACCTCCACTAATTTTCTAACATAGATTAAGTCCTAACCCAGACTGAAACCAGGAATTTCAGAAACTAGGAGGAAGACTGATCTAGATCTGAAATTTACAGACATTTCCAATCCTGATTCCTCGAAATGTCAAATTTTTTGGAGGTTTGTTCATGTGATGTTTGAATCAGGCAATTGTTGAGAGCAGTTCTTGTTCTGTGCAAGTTTGTCACTGTGTGGAAATTCCTGTAGGAAAGACAAATGTCCTTCTTTTTTTTTTATTTCTAGAGAACCTTTTAAACTGTTTTGACCTTCCACATTTCTGCTTGGAATCTTCCTGTATTTGGAATTTCTGCATGAACTGTTATATTTTTTGTGACTACACTGTTCCTTAAATTTCCCATCTTCTGCCTATGCTCAATCAATTCTGTTTTCACTTCCTGATAGCATATGAAGTTATCAACTGACCTGATAATTTAAAAGTCTTCTACCTCATCTTTCAGGCAGTTTTTTCTCCCTTATCATCTCCTTTTTCACAACTGAAGGTCTTTGTCTCCTTAGACCACCACTAAAAAGTGGGCTTCCATCTCTTGAATCATTTCTGCAGCTCTTCCTTGAACCTGCCAAATTCTCAATAGAACTTCAGTCAAGTGATATTTAATTTTTTTCATATTTATTTCTTTCCCAGTTTCTTTGGTGGAAAATGTTTCCATAAACAGAGCAGAGAAAACTGCACAGTTCTGGACTCTTCAGATCTGTTTTTTCTGAACTAAAACATTAATTTTTTCCCACCTCTCTCTGGCAGCATTTACTTCCTCCCCCAGCTTCTTGTGTGTGAATGATTTTTCCCGCTGTTAACTTTAATTCATATATTATACATCTCATCCATAATTTACCATAAAGAGGGACCTTCTATTATTTATCACCTGAGGGCTGAGGACATGCATGTGCACACATGCATATATGGGATATTTTCCTACATAAAAATAGAGATTAATGTATAAATATTTAACAGAGGTTATAGTCTAAGGAAATCTTGCTCCTAAAAGTGTTGGAAAACACTTTTTTCAGCAACCCTAATATGTACCACAGGGCAGAGTCTGATAGGACACAGGTGATGCTTCTCCACAGATTAATATTTGTTTGAAAGGAAGAATTAAGATAATTTTAAATTTTATCATCTTATTAATGTTCTACTTCTATGCATCCCAATTTCTTCTTCAAAACCTACTGTGTTTTAAGAGCTAGTGCTGACCTTAAACATAAGTCATATATTACAGAGACAGCCTTTTTCTTATAATTAAGCACTGGAGACTCAGTTCTATAGAGCATGAGCTGGAATTAGAACACAGTGAGATGATCAGGACTGCCCTGAACAGTCAGATTCTTTCATTTAAGTGGTGTCTGTTGTTGAGAAGATGAGCAATCAAACTTTGAAATACACACTCCTTAGTCAGTCTTTCCATGCAGACTGAAACTTTGTGAGAATTTTTTTCTGAATAAGGGGAGAGAGAAGCTTGGTTCTCACAGAAAATACTTTTTATTGATCACTGGGAGATTCTCAGTGGCCCAAGGTGCTGTTTATCAATGTAACCACATTTCACCAAAGTAAATACTCCTTTAAAACACAGAATCAGCACTTAACTACACATCTGCAGATCTTGGGCAGCTTAAAATGGTGCTCTTTCCTTCTCTCATTCAAAGACCTTTAGCAGCCAGAAATTATTGGACACCCACTCTTTCTGTGACTCAAGTGTGGTGAATGAGTTACACAAAGATTTATTGCTGAGAAAGCAGCATCTGGGCTAGAAGACAATGCTGAAGCCATTCATGATAACAGATTATGTCCCTAGTAAAAATAAATACAGATGATGTTTGAGATGGTGTTCATCGTATAACTTGGTTTTTAATGTTCAAATGTCTGCAGTTTCTACTTAAGTGGGAAATTGCTCTTGGAAAAATTAGCTGAAAAGTGTCTCAGAAATTAAGTGAGAAAGGTGTTGGGGTTTAAATTTGTTTTTCAGGTCGTGGTTTTTTGGTTGGTTGGATTTATAGGATTTTTTTAGGTTTGGTTCAGTTTGGGTCTTCTTGGGTTTTTTTGTTTGGTTGAGGGTTTTTTTACAGTAGGAATAAGTAAATTAGTGAATAGCTCTCACCTTTACTGATGCCACTTTCTTTTCCCATCCCTGCTTTTTATTTTTTTAATGACTGCATCTGCATAATAGAAATTAAAAGTAGTTTTTGTAGAGGCCAGGCAGGCTTGCAGTGCAGTCCTAGACACCCAAATGAGTTAAGGGCTCTCCTTCACCATCTTCCACCTCATGGAGGGCACATTCTGCAGGCTCTGCCACAGAGGAAGAGACAACCAGGTAATAAGAAAAAAGCATTGTAAAGTTTCAGCTTTAATAGCTCATTTTGAAAGATTAGGTGAAAGCAAGTCGATGTAACAGGTTGGTCACACAATCAAATCACATCCAGCCATTCACAATTAATTATTCAAGCCTTTCTTTGTGCCCCTGTCAATCTGAACAGAAGAGCTGTCAGCTGTTGAGTCTCTATTGAAGACCAGCCTTAGATCGTTATTATTGAGCTGCCCCTGACCAGGCTCTGGGGCCAGAGCTCCTGTCAGAAAGAAAAAGAAATGAAACATGTTGTATTGACTTTTGGATCTTTGGGATATTATTTATTTATTTATTTCCTCCTATCTCCCATGGTCTTTGCTCTGGGGTGTGCTGTGCTTTGTACAATGCTCCCTTTGCTCCACAAAGAACTAAAGAAGTCCACGAGGCTCAATTTACAGGGATTGGATGTGTGTTCCACCTTCTTAATGGAAATGCTCCAGGGAGGGAGACAGTGTGTCCTGACCACGGACATGGTGTAGGATGCAAATCCTCAGGTCAGGGATACAGACTCTTGGGGCTCTGCCTAAGAGGATTGGAGTGAAGAAAAAAATTGGCTTTCTCTCAGGAGATAAAGACTGTGAACTCTGAAAGCAATAATGTTGACCCAAATAACAGTTGCTCAAGAGATTGAACCAATGCAAAATTTGCTTAGAATAAATGCCATATAGCTGTCAGATTTTGCCACGTTAATTTTCTTTTTTAAGATTCAATGGCTGTTCACATCCCTAAGCATTGGCTGCATAAAAGAGTATGCCCAGATTAAAGCTGAGTATCAGGGAAAGAGAAGAAAAGTAGTTTGAGTTCAGAGCTTTTTCTTCATTCCTTTTCCACTGCCTAATTTTGAAAAATAAGGATAATTACATTTAAATGTTCTTATCTACGTGATACCAGCATTTTTTGAATGCTCATGTAAAATGTCAAAACTGTGCTGTGTTTTCTCAGGAGAAAGAAGTACATCGAAGTGAGTTGGGTGAATATCCTTACTTTAGATTAATTTGTCCAAAAAAGAGTACTTACAGACCTTAAGCATTGGAAGCACCACTTGCAGACAGTCACATCTCTTTTTAGGGATTTGACAAAAGTAAGAAGAACAGACCACTGGAATATGATTTTCAATCCCTTTGAGGCCATGGACTGAAGGCTTAAACAAGACACATATATGTGGTTTACAGGTTTCATAGTGATCCTCTGCTTTAAGGTGTATTTTATGCCTTTGTGATACTCATAGAATGGTTTGGGTTGAAAGGGATCTGAATGATCATCTGAATCCACCTCCTGCTTGGGCAGGGACACCTTCCACCATCCCAAGTAGCTCCAAGCCCTGTCCAGCCTGGCCTTGGAGCCTTCCAGGGATGCAGCAGCCACAGCTTCTCTGGGCACCCTGTGCCAGGGCCTCACCATCCTCACAGCAAAACATTTCTTCCAAAAATCTGACCTAAATTTCCCCCTTTCAGTTGGAACCCACTCCCCCTTGTCCTGTCACTCCAGCTCCTGATGAATTGTCCCTCTCCAGCTTCCTGTACCCCCTTCAGACACTGGAAGTTGCTCTGAGGTCTCCACACAACCTTCTCAAGGCTGAACAGTCACAACTCTCTCTGCCTGTCCTCACTGGGGAGGTGCCCCAGTCCCCTTCTCAGCCTTGTGGCTTCCTCCAGACTTGCTCCAACAGTTCCATGTCCTTCTTATGTTGAGATAACAGAACTAAACATAGTGCTCGGGGTGGGATCTCTTGAGAACAGAGTAAAGAGGTCCACCTCCCTGGACCTGCTTCCCACAGTGCTTTGGATGATCCTGATGGTGACTCCATCCACACATTTGGCTGTTGTTCTCCATGTGGATGTGTCTGACATGCTGGGAATGCCACTCCAAATGTCTCGGGTGGCCGTAACGTGCTGTTCCTGTGGAGGCTTTTCTGTCAGGTCAATCCTGTTTAGGCAACTCCATGCTGCTTGCAACTTCTGGGATTTCAAAAAATGTCAATAATATGGATCCTCATGTGGAAATGTCATTAGTATGGTCAAGGTCATGTGTGTTAATGTCATATGGTGATGGCAAGGTCACTCTGAGACTCAACACGTTGTTTCATGGACTCAACATGTTCTTTGGTGGCCTGTGGAGAGAAAGAAAGAGTTTGACTGCTCAGGGAAAGTGCTCAGGATCCAGGCAGTGCAGGTCTGTGTCAGCTTGGACATATTTATTTTGTTGGTTTTTATGATCTAGTGCTATGCTTCCTGAAAAAAATAAGTTTTAGAAGTGGAAAAAATGCTTTGTGTGACTTTCAGCCTAAAGTCCCATATGTAGAATATGAGTTTGACCCTTTTTTCCTAAAGCATCTCTGTTTCCTTAGCATTCATCATTTGAAAGACAACAGAACACATTATAGACTCTAGTTGATTAACAAATACTGCAATGTAACCCTGAAACAAATCTAAGCCTTAACAAAATAGATGTTTTAAATCATTTGTAGAACTAATTGCATCTGTAAGTAAATGGAAAAGCAGAAATTAACACAGCTTGCCTGAAACATTAATCTGGCCAAAGGCTGTATTTAAAAAAGAATTTATTCTGAGGTCATCACAGAAAATGAGCACTGGTGCAAACAAAACCTGTCCAGCCCTCTGGTGAACACTCTGACAGTAGAAAGAGACCAACAATAACATTATTTAACTCTTACACAGAGATTTGCACATCCAAACTGTGCCTTTGCTGTGCACCTCCATAAAGGACTGAATCCAGTCTGGCAGGTCTTCAGGCACAGTGTGTAAAGCCAGGGGTGTGAAAGGATGTTTGGGTGCTCAAAACCCAGAACTGGGATTGCCAAGTCTGTCAGAAACTGGCAAGATAAAGTTAGGCAAATTCATTTGCTTCACTGTGCCTCAATTTCCCAATCAAATAGAAATTGGCAAATGATAAAAATTATCTTAGGAATGTATTTAGGCATATTTGCATAATCATCTTGATATTTAGACAGGCTTCCAAGTCATGATTCTCTGAGCGGTTCAGAGAAGGAAATAAAAAACCCCTTAAAATACCTACATTTATTCTAACAGATTGATGCTTGTTGTGTCTATAATGATATTTTGTGCTTCCAGTCTAAGGAAAGTAATAGTACAGAATCATAGTAATCTTTATGAGATGGAATTACACATTCTTCCTAGTTTTATCTCACATAGATCTTCGAAATGAAGTTGGATTGAAATATCCCATAATCTTGAGTTGATGCTCAGCATAAATCACACTGTGAATTCAGTCCTTGCTGGAAAGTCATATTTACTGAGCCTTTTTCATTGTTATAAAGTTAGTTTGATAAAGATGTCAGCAAGCAGAAAATTATTAGTGTGATAATCACATCTATTCACACTGTTATCATATAACTCTTGTTCAAAGTGTTTCTGTTTGTTGAGAAGTTGCAAGAATTACAAAACTTTGTAACCTATAAAAAATGAGGTCTGCTAAATCCTCACATGCTGATGGAATTCAGTCTGCAAACAGATTCTCAGGAATTGCTTGCAGTTCTTTCAATTTAAAATCAGTGTGGGTTATTTTTTTTCTTCCAGCAATGTTGATAATACATGTAACTTATGTTATACTTAAATGCAGTTTTTCTAATATTCCTTTATGAAATAATTTCATTGGATAGGAGCTGCAAGAGTTCTTTTGTTTCATTTTATGGTATAGAACAGTCTTTACATCTGCTCTTACTCTTATTATTTTCTTGGCTTCATCAGTTGTTCTGAAGCAGCACTGAGTACAAATGGTTTTGCCTGCTTCCATACTGAGGAAAATGTGTACTGAGTCCCAAAATATGGGAATAGCTCATCAGGAGACAATTTTTTAAAAAAATGGTAGGGGTGTGAGTGGTAGTGAGAGCTGAAAGAAGTTAAATACATAAAATTCACAACATGGAGCTCTGTGCCCGTGTGGAAGGGTAAAGCAGAGACAGAAGTAGGGTCTCATCATATAATAGCTGGTTTTGTTGAGAGTAGAAATTTGTGTGCATGAGAGAGGGAAAAGTAAAGGAAAAATGTGTACAGTGAGGGGAAACTGTAAAAAATATTCTAATTTTTAAAGAGCTGTTGAAAAGCAACACCATAGACTTAACAATTGTGTTGTTCAAAAAGATAGAAATGTACATCATTAGCAGCTTTTCTTCTTCATTTTAAAAAATATTCACTGAACATTGAATTCTTTTCCCAGTAGGCTGACCAAGAGTCTCCAGGGGAAATTATTCATTTTATCTCTAATTCCTAGTGGAACTACTTCCTCCATCAGTGAATATTCTGAATAATTTTTTATCCAAACATAGGTTTACGTTTTCAAATTGAGCAAGGAAGATAATAATTCCTTCCCATGTCATTACCCTAAACCCAAACGAACCTGTTTCACTTTCCCTCATTTTGCACTCTCCAGATAAAAACACTACACTAGAATGTACCACGTGGAGCTTTGTCTCTGTTACTGCATATGCTTCAAATGAAAATTCCAACTGCTCAGGTGTCTTGGGAAGATTTGAACAGATCTTCTCATGGAAGGGAGTGGGTACTGTTATAAATGAAATGTCAATTTCATCGGTTTAATAATTTGTGCAAGCCAAATTATTAATATAAAAACAAATAAAATTTATTTCAATCAAATTGACAATCAAAATCAGCCACTATAAAAGAAAGCAGGG
>VYXG01005901.1:364683-405336 GCA_013397235.1 Lanius ludovicianus
CCCTGAGCTTGCCTGCACTTCTTATGTTAATGAGTACCTTCCTTGAGCAAGATGTCATGAGAATTGCCAAGGTGTACTCTGAACACAACTAAGTTTAAACATATATACAATTTACAAGATATAGTTTACATTTTAGATCTCACATTAATAACTTATTCCATTTATAGTGTTTTAATTCCTTATGAATTTTGACCCATCTACAACAGTACTATAATAAATTTCTCATAAAACTGTTCCTTCAGGTTGAGATGCTCCATTACCTTCCCAGTTACCTGCAGAATAAACGTGGTTAAACGTGGGGCCAGAGAGCTGCAGCTGCTGTAATTACTGTGGCTGATATTGGCTGTTTGCACTTGGTCAAAATAATTCTGCTGCTGTTGGAATTCTGTGTCTGCAGGGCTGTGATTTATTCTGATCATATTGTCCAGAACAGTTTGTATTCTGGAAACACAATGGCTTTAAAGCTCCAAGACTATTAAGGTGCACATTTGATGGTGGTGACATAAAGCAGCTGCTGTTCAGGCCAGAGGAGATGGAGGTTTTCTCTTTAACTAATGCACTTGTGCTTAAATTTGCATGTGGATAGAAGAGGGGATGGGTCATGTTCCTTGATGATATAAAGAGCAGAGCATAAGTTTATTTGAGCTAAGCCAGTGGTCAGCTCCAGGCTATTTATTTGTGTGGGATGTACCAGTAAAAGCCTGAGGGAAAAGGCTGTAATCCTCCAGACAGCTCCATATATCATGGGCAAAGCTGAATCCTCTTTAATCAGAGCCCATAAAACTAGCTGGTGATTTAAAATTATCTGCTTGATTCCTAGCTGAAATGAGGAAAGCAGCTTCTACAGCAATGTATGCAAGCACTCAAATAATCTAAAACTGAGGCATTAAAGATTATGGCAGTTTTATTTAATATCCTCAAGGATGAGAATGAACAACAGCAGGTAGAGAACTGTAGCTGCTCATGCCTAATAAATTCATCAAGGATTAACAGGGGGAACAATTAAATGAAAATATTGTGTGATCAGTCAGGTCTACACTATTCAATCATAGAATAGTAACCATTAACATAACCTTGTCTGTGTACACAAAAACTCAGCTCCTGCATCTAGTTATGCCTTATTTAAAAAAAAAAAAACAAAAACAAAACACCAAACCAAACAAACATGTTTATTCCTCCTTTATGAAACTTGAAGATTGCATCTGTAACATAAGTGGAATTGGTGTGGACAATTGGCATTGGTAATTGCAAATACATTTTTGCAGTCAAACGCACAGGGGGCAATAAAATCTATTCTGATTTGGGTAATTTACAGTCTCATTTTCAAAATGGCCAAACTCATTCAGAAAATTATAGCACAGCACATACAAGAGCATAATGTCTTTCCTTATTCTGAGATTACAGAAGCACAAATAAACTCGTGGTACTGTTAAATTTAAAGCACCTAAAGCCATGAATGCAGCTACTACCAGCATTCAGAACCTGCCTGACTTAGGCACTGGGCTCAGACCTCACTCATCCTGTCCCAATAAAAAACCAACAGGGAACCACAACTCTTGTTCCTATTTAAAGCTGTAATTCACTCAGCAGATAATCTCTCTCAGTTCAATTTACAAAGCCAAAACTGGAACTTTATTTTGATCAGTCTCCTCTTCCACTTTCTTTTTTTCTTCTTTTCTTTATTTTCCCTTCTTTTCTTTTTCAGTTTTTTTCCTTTTCTCCCCCCTTGTTTCCTTTCTTTCTTTCTTTCTTTCTTTNTCCTTCCTTCCTTCCTTCCTTCCTTCCTTCCTTCCTCCTCTTCCAATCGTATTCACCTTATGGTTCTACATGCAAGAAACAGACAGCTTTATTGTCTTAGGTAGTAAAAATTCATGCCAGACATCAAGGGAAATCTGGAAAATTATAGTTATGACAAAATCTCTATTTATGAAACAGAAAGATGTTTTGGAATGGAGCAAACACCACAGCATCTAAATTTCTCTAGGTCCATTTTCTTTGGAAAGATGCAGGAAGACATTGCTGGTCCCTGATATTCCTTAGTGACAGAGACACCAAAATAACAGCAATATTTTGTTGACTGTTTTTCTTTCCTCTTTAATATTTCCTACTTTGAAGAATCAAAAGTGTTCCATGACTTTGCTTGGTGTTTTAGGGTCACGGTGATGGTGGCTGGGTTGGGCCTCCCACACTTTGAGCAGCTCAGAATTCCACTGACTGAGGGGCAGAGTGATTGATTAGTAACAGGTTTAATTATAATTTACCCTGATTCAGACTGAGCTGCCACCAAAACAGGTTCTTCTATCCTGAACTGAGGTAGGTGAGGGGATGGCAGGTAAAGAATGATGATATAAGAAATAATGTCTTTGTTTTGAGCTGTCCTTTCTGCACAGATTTTGCCTATTTGTGAATTCATCTCTTTACAGCTGGAACCGTATCAGGTCATAAGACTGGAAATATTTATGAATGTCCTTAGTTCTCTGCAGAGAGCTTTGCAGAGAAATAATCTCAGTTATTCTTTATTGAAGTCTAAACAGATTATGTGTCTAAATAAAATGGAAAACTTATCATGTAAGGCTGCTGTCTAATTTTATAAATTCTCAAATTTAATTCTGGGGGGAAAGGAAAACCAACTGACTGCTTTGGTACTGAAGGAAACTTCAGACCTATAAGCTTGGTCATATGATAAGACACAAGTCTGTGAGCTTTGGGGAGCCTGGGGTAACACATTGAAAACACAGCAGCCTCCCCCACCTTGGACAACACTTCTGATGCATTTTATGAGTTTTTCTTTCCTTGTGTCAGGAAAAAATGGGAATATCAAATGCCTTAATTCCTCATCAGTAACACTGTACTATAGTGGCACTTCAGAAGCTTTGCCACCAAATTTTTCTGCCAGGAAATGAGTGATGATGACCTCTCAAGGTGTCTCATGAAGGCTGAGTACATTGACTGACAGATGCTTGGAAAAGTGAAATCCTTACCTTTCCCTCCACATCTTCTTTCCTTATCTAATCTTTGGGTTGGGTATCAAAAGCATTTTCAGGACTGTGACTGCAGGGCACAGTTTAAGCAGGTTCTAGCACACTTCCCACGCCCTGAGCAGCAGATTGGTTTGTTTGAGGCTGATGTTGTAGCAGTGCCATAAAACTGAGTTTTAGGTTTGTGTCCCCTTTGGCTTTGTGGGGAGTTCTCTCCCCTTTCATGCACAGGTCACACTGGAAACTTGCTTAGCAGAAGTGATTCTATCCAGTGGAGGTGACAAGTACCACTGACAAGAGTTTATTTGTTCTATATTATCATTTGGCACAGGATGAGAACAGCCATCTGTTCTCTTAATTTCAATCAACCCAATTTAGGCTGCAATAACACAGCGCTGTTACATGTGTTTCCAACAAAACAAAAATCAAAAATGATTTTTTAAATCGTCTTGAGGGTAACATTACCCCTATTTAAAGACTACCAGCATGCTGGGGGAAAAGGGCATGATAAAAGAATAATTAACATTGTGATTTTAAAATATTCTCGTTTTCATACAAGAATATGATGTGCTGATTCGACAGGAAAGTGTTCACATTTTCTTATGAATTACACATGAGAACCATCTCACACAGGAAACCTAAACAGAATTTTATTTTAATCTCTAATATTATACAGTCTAAAGGAAAGCATTAAAACCTTACATAAGAGCAATTTCATAATTGTTAATGTGACCTCTTCTCACTTAGAGAAAGGAACACATGATTTGCTAATGCCACTCAATTTTAATGAAGTCAGAAAGTTATTTAGGGCACTGGTCTGCATATAGTAAAATGAGGGGTGTGTTACAAAAAGGTCATGGGATTTGGGACTCTTGGTCAAGCTTAGATATGAGCCAGTTTCCTCCACCTCTTCCTTGTTTGTTTTCTTTAGGAGAGTAGGACCCATCTCTTTGGGGCCCATCTCTTTATCTCCAGACCAAGTGGTTGCTTATACATCAGATGAAGATACAAATTTAGAGTTTCAGTTAGGGAAGGAAGTTTGTTAAGGAAAGCTGTTGGCAAAATACGCCAACTGTTAAAATATTGGTGTAATGGTGAAAGATGACAGGGCTTGGTGAGTTGTGTTAAAGAGGTTTGATTTGAACATTGAGGTTTTCCTAACACTATTTCCAGTTTTAGGACAGACAGGTGAGAGATCTTATCTACAGAAAGAGGGAAATCTCTGTCCTGAATCCATGAGATCACAATTTTCCATGATGGGTTAAATTATTGGATGGGTTTGTGGAAAAAAATCTGTACAGAGGAAAATGGTGACATTTTGCATTCACTACAACCAGAACTGTCACTGAATTTATGTGCGTGATCCAAGCTTGAAAAGGAACTTCAAGAAGTTGTTAAGGTGTTGAGCAAAAAAACTACAGGAATATTTCAAGATATGAATAATTCACAGTAAATGATTTAGGAAGTTCAATCTGTATAACTAATTAAGGAGAAAGATGGTATAAGAGGTAATTTCCTCGTGTTCTGTAAGTACTTAAATGGGCAGAAGATTTCTGACTGCAGAGGAAATCTTTAATGAAGGCACAGTAAGATCCAATAACTGGGGCAAAGACAGGTGGACCCAAATAATACACTAATTTTCAAAAGTAAGAATAATTGGAATAATTTACCCAGGGCTACCACATGCTCTCCACTTACAAGAAATCTTTAATCATGACTAATGTCTTTTTAAAAAACCTTTAGTATAACTTCCAGATATGGTCTTGGGCAAGAGTTAATGGCAAAAGGAGGGAAAGTGAAAATAAATTACTCTAATGATCTTTCTAGTTCTTGGATCTACATATTTTGTTTTCAGTCTCCCAGTGAGGCAAAGTTAATATATTAGGTTGGATGTTGGGGAAACAGTTATGAGTTCCATTCCCTGTTTTTCCACTGACTTGTATGAATTGTGGAAATCCATGTAACTCAGATAGCTTCCCAGTAAAGAATTTAAATTTTCACAAAATCATAGAATGCTTTGGCTTGGAAAGGACACTAAAGAACATCTAATTCAAACCTCCTGCCATGGGCAGGGACACCTTCCACCAGACCAGGTTGCTCAGAGCCCCATCCAACCTGGCCTTGAATTTAAATTCTACTTTTAAATAAGTTTAAATACTATTTTGAATGGTAATATATTACTATGCTTGCCCACACTACCAAGGCAAGAGATAGTGAGGGTTCCTGAAAGCCTTTGAAGTCTTTGAATGAGCCACATATTCCAGATATTGAACCAGGTTTTCAAAGGCATCCAGGATTGAAAGCCAAAAGAGATTTCAACATCTCTGAAAATCAAATGCTGAAATTATTATAATCAAGTATTCAAGGCATTAATACAAACACTACTGAGGAGGAATAATAAATGGGAATTATGAGCTATATTTTGACAGTGGTTTTTTTAATTGTTGTGAAGAAGGCTTTTCTGTCTCCCTTTCTTGAAGCCTGCTAACAGCCAAACAAACAAAAAACTTCACTTGATCTGAAAGGATATTTCACTTTAGAAAAACCTTTATTTGGCTTATTAAGTAGGTGAGTCAAAAAAAATTAGACTTCATTAGAGCAAAGCAGGGGAGATTAAATTAAATGTGCCTCAAGAAGAAAGCCCTCCCCTGGATCAACAGGGCAGTGGGAGCTCGTCTGTCCCATCCTGGTGCCTTTCCAAACACTTTTTGAAGTACAGAAGGCAGAACACTCAACACTTCAGCTTTGTCACAGCTGACAGCCTGTCAGGTTTAATGAAAATGCTCTCCCTTTAGAAGATGACAGAAATTACATGCATTTCCCCTTTTATTTCTCTGTCATCTTTTCTGTCTCGCATTTCTCCAGGAGAAGGAGGGGTTGGTTATTAAAAGCATTACATAAGTATGCAAAATATGTTAAGAAGAAAAGAGGAAAAGGAAAATCTTTAGCCCTGCAATTATACACAATGTCTGTTGGTGGGAAATGTGGGATAACATCTGATGTGTGGCAATAATTATTTACTTTCAGTTATCTTTGAAGAGGGTGAGGCAAAAATCACTAGCTAATACTTTAAGTGAAGGTTTTATTGTACGATTGCCTGAGTAATTTCCAACAGGAAGATGATCTAATCAGTGTTAGATAGCTTGAGTGTGTTCATAACTTCTCAGAAAATACAGCAAGATAACACTGAACAATCTCTGCTCTGCACAGCTTTCACATTCCTCTTTTATTAAGTGGCAGGCTTTCAGTGAGTGTGTCTGCTCTCAGAGAGCCAAAAGTGTAACTGCATCTGAGGAAACTCACTGCCAGGGCTGAGCAGGGAAGGCTTCACCTGCAAGTATCAGTCAGTACTGTGAGATTGGGAAATAGCCCACAAATCCATTATATTCACCACCCAGCCACTCCACATCCTCATCCACATCCACAATCCACACCCCAGCTGTGATTCCAGAACTGCTCTCTAGGGTTTTAAGGGAAGCTCTGAGTTTAATCTTCTCACTTAATTTCTGTGGCAGTTTATTCCATACTTATCTTGAGAAGAGAGACAAATTTGATAATTAATGATGCTCTTTGTAGACCATCTCTCAAAACTGTGCAGAGCATCTGAAAATACTGAGAGCTTTAGAAGGGCATAGAGGAAGGAATTTATTTTTAGACTTTGGCCACATTTGTGTGATCTTAAACTTGTGCATACTAGCAGCATCCAAAGGTGTGAAGTGGAACTATGGGGAAATGGAATTACGAAGAGAAATGGAATTATGTGTATTTAGCAAATGTGAAAATGGACCCCAGAAAGAGAAAGCTACAGGAAGCCCTCGCACAAGGGGCACATTTCTGCCTCTCAGCTATTTAGGCTCCACTCACTTGACACAAATGCACAGCATGTGCAGATTTACTGGAGGGACCAAAACAGCCCCAACCACCCCATTAGCACCTTTTTATGTGTTCCTGAGCCTGTGATGTGAATGCAGCCTCTCCACTGACATCCACCCCAGCAGTTTGGTACCAGAGTCACATCCCAGCTGGAAAAATCCAATGTAAGCCTTGACTGTGCTGCAGAGGCTGTGTGTGCCCAGAGCAGGCAGGGCTGAGGGGCATTGCTGCGGGCAGGCCCACGGCTGAACCCGCTGTGCTGTCTCAATGCAGAGCTGGTTGATGCTCACACAGCTGGAAACAAAAGCAAGGCGGGGTTGTCTTCACTGCATCCCCCAAACCAAGCCCATTAATGTGATTCCCATCTCCTGAAGCTGTCGTTTTGTGCTGCTGATGGAGCATAAGGGACACAACTGGGCCTCGATTACCTGTAGTCCTTATAACATATTCCCTGGCAAAGATAGATTTGCCTTATGAATATTTCAGGAGTGTGGAAACTGCTTGTGAACCAAACTCAAACAGCCCATGGTTTTCACACCAAAATTCTGAATGTTCTAGCCTAAATTTCGAGGTAAAGGCAAACCTTGTTGAAGAGTACAGATGCTGAGAACTACTGCTGAGAAGCTATCTCAGAGACCTTCTCTGCAAAGAATTTTACAGGTACAAGTGTTTTTGAGTAATGTAAATACTGAGACAGTGTTCTGAGTAATTGGGAATATGAAAGGCAAAGGAAGAAACCCTCAGCACAGGACAATACATTATAGCAAGGAGTTACAGTATATTTTTTTGGTTTAACTTACTGCTACTACATGTCTGTAGCATTTCAGCCAAACATTACAACTAACATATTAAAATATAAGACATAAGACAGCTTTGCTCTTTTATGGAAGCTTTTCAATGCCATGTTTCAGACACCTGGCTGTGAAACTGAAATATTCCCCATTTAGGGGCTTTTCCTACTACACTCTACAGTACCTTTGTTCCTAAGTCTACTTTATGCAAGCAGTTAAGTTTTCAGAGGCATGGGACGTCAGTAGGAGTTCTGTGTATGAAAGAACCTCTCTAGCTGTAAATCTGTAAATCCATCTAGGCTGGAACAGTGCTGCTCATGGCTGAGGAGAGAGCACTTCCCATTCAGTTCTCCCTCCCCTTCACACTTTCCCTTGCTCAGAGCTTCTTCTTTGCTAGCAAAGGAGATCAACACCTTCTGTGCCTCCATTATGGTGATTTGTATTCACAGAACCCCAGGATCCCTGAGGCTGGAAAAGCCCTCCCAGCCCATCCAGTCCCAGCTGTGCCCCTTGCCCACCTTGTGCCCAGCCCAGAGCACTGAGTGCCACCTCCAGCCCTTCCTGGGACACCTCCAGGGATGGGCACTCCAAACCTCCCTGGGCAGCTCTTGCCAAGGCCTGCCCTCCCTTTCCAGGGGGAAATTCCTGCTGGTGCCCACCCTGAGCCTCCCCTGGCCCAGGCTGAGGCCGTTCCCTCTCCTCCTGTCCCTGTCCCTGGGAGCAGAGCCCGACCCCCACCTGGCTGCACCTTTCTGTCAGGGGAGATTTAGAGAGAAATAAATATCACCCCTGAGCCTCCTTTGCTTCAGGCTAAACAACCCCACTGCTTATTTAACCCTGGTGTGGTTATTTAATAATTCTCGATACTTACACGAATGGGAGAGGTGGGGTGATGTTGTTTTATTTAATGTTTTCTGCTCTGAGGGTCAGATCTGTCCTGTGACATTAAATGGTTGTTAATTTTTTTTCCCCAACTTCTTTTATATTATAGTTTAAAGGATATTGCCCTCTGTAATGACACCATTTCCTTTCTGTCTTCTCTCTGTTGGATTGCTTTCCCACTGATGCATGTGGGAGCAAGCATCCTGACTACACTTAATTATTAAAAAGTCATTGCTCAAATAGAGCTCTGAGGAAAAGGAATTATTTCTTACTGCATATTACTGGATACTACTGGGTTCATACTGGGTTTCAACCCTGTGTATTTCTCCCCTAATTCTGGAGCCAGATATATTTTATAATACATAGATACAGGTACATAGATTGTAAGAGATACGATCTACTAGAGAAATTTAGCAGACATGAAAAAGAAAAGATATTAACATTTACCTCAGTGTAAAAGTTTTGGAAAAGGACACTCATCTGAGACTACAGCATTTTTAAGTGGAAATATTAACAAGGTGAGGCTTAAGTTTGAAATGTGCTCTAAAAGCATTATTTTAATTTATTGCCTTATGACAAGTGCTTTAGAGTAAACATGTACTGTGTAGATTTTAGGGGGTTTTGTGTCCTTGCTTTTAGAGTGGGCATAAAAAACAACAGAGGCATTTCTGCCAGTGTCAAATGATCAAAACTGCATGTGACCATATGCACCATGGTATTTTCCACATATTCTACAGCTAAGCATAAAAAAAATCATATTTGAAGAAAATTTAACCTGTAATATTTTTATTTTGAGTGAATGCTGGGAGAAACCCTGACCTTGAACATATCAGTCTTGTTTGGTTTTAGAGATTGGTGCTTTGCTGGGCGGGGTGGGGTGGGACAGCTCCTAACACTGTTTAACTTGCAAGCATTTTTTGCAGGTGTGAGAGGCTTCACTACATTTCTAACACCCACAGTTCTGCTGCTGAATTGCATCATATCATCCTGCAATATTGATTTAAACTGGATTAGTGCATTGGTTCTCTCCCCCATATTAAACTTCAGATGCCTCTTGTATGGTTATTAGTTTTGTTACAGACCATAGCACATTTCTTTCCTTCTTTCCTCATATTTTCCTTAAAGATCCCTTCTTTTTGCACATGAAATGCAAATACAATATACATGAATTGATACATTTTATGCATTTACAACAAGTACTTGGTAAGCTTGGAATTGGCAATTTCAAACCTGGCAAAAAAAAAAATCTTCAGGACCTTTGTCATCCACTCTTCAGTGTGACAGTAACAACCTGCAGATACTTTAAGCCCTATGAATTCTTGTGTCTTTCAGGACCTAGATTTCTCATCACATCCACGGGAGCCTTGTATATTTTAGACGTACAGAATGAAGATGGGCTGTACAACTATCGATGTATCACAAGGCACAGATACACTGGAGAAACGCGACAAAGCAACAGCGCAAGACTTTTTGTATCAGGTGCTCCTTTTCTGTATCTTGCTAAATGAAATGCTGCACGAGTCTCTCTCTAGTGTGCTCAGCTGGAAAGACACTTTCTTGTGTGCAACAGCCACCTTTCTGTCCAGTGGAATTGGGGAGTTGCTGCAAAATAAAATGGGCCATTTTAAAATCCTTTATTTTTCATCTGTTTTTCACCTCTTAGCTGCTGTTTCCTGAAAGCCTGTAGGGTTCATCTGTATTCAGCACGGTGATTTTTAGCAGGTTTAGAGTATTTTATAAAAAGACTGCAGATGGGGTTCATCCCTTCAAAAGTAGACATGTGCAGGGAAAGGATTTAATCACCTTAACTTCCCTGTGTAACCAAAGAAGAGGAACACTTTTAGGGGTAGTGTACCTGTCCTACTTTGGGGTGATCTGAACTGCCCCATGGTGCCTATTTCTTTCTGTTGACCACAGCAGCAGCTCAGGACATTTCACTCAGCTGTAGATATTTCCACTTCAGGAGTGTCAGGTTAGCTGAAGTGCCTTTCAGCCTTCCTTTTCATTCATCTCACTCCTTTCCTGGGGAAAACAGCATGTCCCCCTGATTCCAGGAGGGATTTCCAACCAGAAGGAGCACATGACCTGTGCCAAAGCACCCAGGGGTGCTGCAGGCAGACAGGGGGGCTGGCTGGAGGCTCTCCATGCTCAGGGCTGAGTCCCAGGGCAATTTATGCAGCAGATGGAAAAATGAGAAGGTGGATGGGCTATTTTAACTTTTCCTTGCAGTTTTAAATTGTCTCCTGATTGCTGTGTGTGTGATGGATGGTTGGGTTCCCCCACACACTCATCACACTCTCAGGGCTCTCAATACGATGCTGCTCCAGCCCAGCTTTTTCCCCATTTTTCATCTGTGGAAGAGGAAGTGCCAGTTGTGGGTGAGGTCAAGGAGGACCTAATCCCAAGACTGGGTCTGGAATTTGCTCTCAAACATCTCTGTGTAGGATCAGCACTTCTCCACCTCTCTTTCCTGTCCCTCATTTGCTGCTTCTCCATAACTGCACCCTGTGTTTGCCAGTGAACAAATCCGGAGTGGTTTTCCCACATGCACAGAGCTCACAGAGCTGTGTCCCAGACTGTCTCCCCATATCCTTGCCCTACATAAATCATGCCCACTATCCCACTGAAAGCCCCACATTACTTTTTCTCCTTTTCCCTGCTCCTAAGTTGCCCTAAAGGTCAGTCAGGATTTGGTGACTTTCCCAATCTGACAGTCAGTGCAATCCTTCCCCATTTGACCCTGTCCTCTCCTATTTGGTCCTTTTGTCTGAGTAAAACTCTAGTGGTGACTTCTCAGCTCTCTACTCCTCTGTTTGGGAGCCCTAAGGGACACAGAGGTGATCACAAAGTTTTCCATTATTGACGTACTTCCTGCCCTCCTCCAATATGGACATTGAAGTATTTTGGAGCTCACAGGCCGGTTCTTAAATAGAGTAATGATAAAAAAATAAATAAAAAATAGTGGGATTATTCAGGTTAGAATCACTTACCAGTCAGATCCAGGAGTTTCTCCCTTTGGTAGGTGTCCCCTGTGGGTAGAATTCTTGCCTCTGCTTTCCCCAGCCACATGAAGAAATTCTCCTGCACAATAATCTGCCTGCTGTGGTCTTATAGGAACAGGAAGGGTTCTACCCTTCCAGCTGGCTCCATAATATGGTCTGCTTCTGTGTGAAATCATGCTGAGGCTGAGCCAG
Source organism: Lanius ludovicianus (assembly GCA_013397235.1). Taxonomy (NCBI): domain Eukaryota; kingdom Metazoa; phylum Chordata; class Aves; order Passeriformes; family Laniidae; genus Lanius; species Lanius ludovicianus. The sequence continues at coordinate 376,402 of VYXG01005901.1, forward strand.
TGGGAACATAAATGAAATCAGGCTTGTATCTTGGTTACCACACGAAAAATTCTGGTTATCTCACTGAACAAAAGGGGGAAAATAAAAGCTCTGTCTTGTTTGAAATTTAGGACAAACACCCTAAAAGCAGTGCTCTGTCTGGAGTTGCCTCTTCTGTTCTCCCCCACTGACCAAACTGAAAGAGCAAATTTTACCTGTGTGCTATAAGTGTCTTTTTTAATCCAACAGGGTTAATTATTCTTCATCAGGGCCAGAGTGGGCTCTGATTTCCAGTCCTTTTATTCCACTGAACAAATGCAGCAATCAAGGGCAGAGTTTGTCTTTTTGTATTTCTCCAAAGGGTTTTCCTGGTTTTTTTGACTGGAGTTTGTATTTTGAGAGAGTGAGTCCTTTAAGAATTGGGATCAGAGTATCCATGAACACAGTTCTGGACGGTCTACTTGCATGAGACTTACAATTTTGCCTGACTTTTCCATCCATATATGTTCTTCACTTGTTTGGGGATGAAATAGTTTGTGGTGGAAATTTCTCATGTTGCCTGGTCATATTTAGTACAAGTTAAGCTTCATTATGGTTTTGAAAGAGTGAGAATGGTAGTGTGTCAATAATAGCAAATAAGAAAAAATAGCAAAAATAGTGAATAATTAATATGCTTATGAACAAAATGAAGTTCCAAATTTCATTTGGAGTAAGAACACCTCCTTGAAATCATATGGCCTTTCTAAATAAAATTAAAATCAAAGCCATTAACATGCAACTTCTAAGAACCATTATATTGTGCTTTTCCAATAGTAAATGTCCTGCCATAAATCCCAGCTCCCAAAATCATTACTGCTTTTTAACCTCCACACTCTGAAAAATCCTTGATGTTTAAAGCATAACAATTTTCTTCTTCTGTCCTTCAAAGAAGGTCCAAAGTAGAATATTTTAGATCAGTATTTTGCCTCAGTTTTTCACCATTGTCCTTGCTGGAAGTCATTTGCAGCTGACTTAAAGCATAGTAAAATAATAATTCAAAAGAGCCTCAACACATATTGGAACTGGGTTATGTCACTTTGCTATTTTTTGCCTCATTGCAGGTGATTGTGAATGAATGCTGGGATTCTGCTTTGTGTTTTGTTTGCTTTTTTGTTTAGCTTTTTTTTTTCCCTAAATGGAATATATGCACTGTAGGAGCTCTAAATAGGAGTCTGTTCCAAGGACAACCCAAAGAAATGTTTTTACTGTCCATTTAAATATATAAGTACAGAGTGGAAGAAAGCAGGTCACTGGGATCATATCTTGTGTATCCCTGAATATATTTTAAAACCCTCCTCTATACCAACAGGGTGAAATCTTCTTCAGTATGAAGGTAAATCCTAGTTTAGCTGTCCTGCAGCTGGGACTCCAGGCTGTGCTACTCCTGAAAATGCTCCAGTTGAGAAGGAAAGAAGTGAAGTGACCCTGGGATAGAGAATCCAGGGTCTGCTGTGCTGCTTGAGTAGGAATGCAAAGACAATGCCTCTAAAAGGCAGTTCTGCTTATTTAGTATTTAAATATTTAATTCTTACTTGCAACTGAAGAAATTGATTTAATGTAGATGTAACCTTCTTAAGAGCCAGAAGCTGTAATTTCTTGCCTGCTTGTGGTTTTAGTCTCAGTTAATTCCCCACAAAAGAATCTGTTCCCTGGAAACAGGGACACTTGATGACCCAAATGGAGAGAGAGGAGCTGGCTGATCAATTAGTCAAATTGACATTGGCCTCCCCCAGTAGCATCCTGGCAGATTGTGCTTTCACTGAGCCAGACATAAACAGCATGGCAAGCTCAAAATATGTCCCATCTTGGTGCCAAACCTTGAGGCCACTGATTGATCCAAAATCACTCATTTAACCACCACAGCCACCTTCTTAATGAGACACTCAGCAAGCTGAATGTGACTTTGCCCTCAGTGGCTCAGTGGTTTCCTGGCACAGAGAAAGGAGAAAGACCTCTGTTGTCACCTTTCCCTGGACTTGGCATTTTGGGGGTTTTATCTAGATATATTCACCAAAAAAAATATTATTTAGTCCATTTTTTTAATATCACAGTTTTGGTTTCTGGATTGATCATTTAACTTGAATAGCCTTAAGCTGTTTGCTGTCATGAGTACCATCCCAGGTGTGGCTGCAGTTCATGGAGATATATCTAAGCTAGTTTTAAACCAGCTAGCTCAGGTACTGATTACTTTTGGAATAGCTTGAATTCAGCATGAGCTGCTCCTCTAATCTCCCCAGTTCCTTATAGGGACCTGCTGCAGCTGCCCTGTGAGCAGCACCTGAGTCTGCTAAGTTAAAATGCCACTTGAAAATGCCAGAATTGTGGCAATCACACCTATTTCCAGTCAGCTGGGATTAGATATACCCAAAAAGAGGTCAGTGTGTCAGGTAGGAGCTGGTCAGCATGTGGAATTTCGTTGTGAGACCAAAATTTTAGCCAGTGAGTGAGTGTGATGAGAAATTACTTTGATGAATATTTGCTCAGAGTTTTTGTTGCAATAGCTCCAGGATGGGCTGCACAAAATTTTAAATCGTGTCAACATCTGTCTCCAAAAGTTTTCAAACTTGAGATCACAAACAAAGCTCTGTTTCTGATGGGTACATGCACCTCTGGTGAAGGCAATCCTGCCAGACTTGTGTGAGATACATAAATCCATACCTGGTGCTACGCCAGTGAGAGCTGCCATTGTCAGCAAATTGAGCACAGAAAGATGCACTATTAAGCTGTAAGTTGGTCTTGTCACGTTAAGTTCTTTTTCCAGAGAAGAAGAAAAGACTTGCCTGTCAGTTAGACTGCAGATAGAAATCCCTGTGCCTTTGCCCATTTCTCTCCTGACAAGGGAATAAATTGCTCCTTTAATTCAAAGCCTTCAGACCACCAAGAAGAAGGGACAATGCGTTGGCTTCAATCTAGTGGAGAAGTAGCAATAATTGTTAAGGCAACACATTTCTGGCTCTCCCTGCCTCTCACAGGGAACATGAGAGATGACCAGCGAAATGTTTGCCACCTGGAAAGAATCCAGTGAGAGGATTTCCAAGCAGTGATGGGTTGCTTCAGCAGCATGTGCTGCTGGATCCCAGCCACCATGACTCAGACTGGGGGCTGGGTCAGAGAAGCAAACTGTAGTGCCCACAACACCGGGCTGGCGAGTCAGAAAATGCAGGTGGAAAAAATCCTGATGTATTGGCTAGCGGATTAATTTTCAGGCTCTCATTAAAAACAGCTCCTCTTTGTTTTCTGTTTCAGACCCAGCGAATTCAGCTCCATCAATCCTAGATGGGTTTGACCACCGCAAAGCCATGGCAGGACAGCGAGTGGAGCTGCCTTGCAAAGCATCAGGGCACCCGGCACCAAAGTACCGCTGGCTGAAGGACAACGTCCCCTGGGAGCCCGACAGCCGCTTCCGGCAGACGGTCACGGGGCTGCTCATCGAGAACACGCGGCCCTCGGACTCGGGCAGCTACGTCTGCGAGGTGTGGAACAACTACGGCACCGCCGAGATGGTCGGGCGCCTCTACGTCAAACGTAGGTCTGGGGTTGGTGGTACGAATGAGAGGGAGAGCTTAGGCAAGTCCTGCCTTTGGCAGGTTTCTGGCAGTGGAAAGCAGCTTTTATTGAGGTGACCAGCACCCCAAAATGCACTGTCACTCACAAGTCTTTGATAAAGACCAATCAGGTCTATTGCAACATGAATTATTTATTAAATAGACATAAGGAAAGCAGACATAAGACTTTGAACCGACTTACTACACAAGATAACATGAAAGAACTGCTAGCACCTCCACAATATATAAAAATACAGTGCACGAGAATAAAGGTACCTATGTTACAGCTAGTAAAGAAATTGTGCAGATTAAGAGCCACTTACCAATGAATGATAATGGTGTGCAAATTGAGATTAGGACAATCATGTTCTCCTAACTTCTCTCAATCCCAGGGAAGTACCTCAGTACCAATGTCTCAGCATCAAAGAGAGCTCTCCACACACTCAGAGAGTGTATAAGAGATTTCTGATTTTATGAAAATCATAGTGGTCTTTTATAGTTGCAAAAGTCTTTCTGCTTATCCTTTTCCCATGCATTCAAGGCAGGATGTTTATTGCTGGCTAAGGGTGTTTTCAACTGAGGTAATTCATCACAAGACAAACCATTGTGGCCTAGTTTAGCCATGGGGGAAGTAGATAAGTCTTTTGTTGTGTCAGGGGATGTCCTGTCACAGTTGACTGTTGGTGTTGTTGCCTGATATCGAAAGAGAAGAGCCTTTGCACCACTGTTGAAATAGTAAAATAAAAACCAAACCTTTGTTGGAAGCTTCCAGGTGTCATGGACACAGCTGATACAGGACCACTACAATTTTATAAATTTAACAAATTAGCATTCTTAACAAATGTCCAATTGGAAGAGCCTTTGGTAAAGTAATATTTGGAGCTGGTCCATGGCTTCTTTGCTCCACTTCTTGTTATGTCTTCTCAGATTCTGGCAGGAAAACAAAATGTTCTTCTTATAGGTCCTCTACTTGAAAATAAGACTAAACAGTATTTCAGAAATGTGTTAGAAAGCTAGCATATTGTTCTAGAATCTAAGAGAAAAGGCAGGAAAAACACTAGGAGCTATATAACTATGTAATAGTATCCTACAGAGCCACAAATATATGAAAAATACAAAAAAACAAAACTTTTTAGCCATCAGCATCAAATTGTTGCCTTACCTTGCTGTACCTTCTGTTTCCTTAATTTGTCTTAGCAATGATTAAAGTCCTCAAAGTTGTGGAACGACACAAAGCAGGCTCTGTGGAGATGAGTTAGTTGGCCAATTGAGCGATCAGAAGTGCAAATGGATGCAATTTCCAGTGTAGCTCTATAATTTATCACATGGAGGATATGTAATTTAGAAGCATGAAATGGGTGCTGGAAAAGAAATTGCAAATGTTCTCATAAATAAAGCTGCCAAACTCTCATTGCCATGACTCATGGTGCTCAGTAATATTGAATACTCACACCACCCCTCAGTCGAGTATTCATGTGTGAATATTCTGAATGTTTCACAAATTCTACAAAGATAATTATTACTTCAGGAGCACCGTACTGGAAAAATGTTATTCTACTATTGTTGAAAAAAACCCCAAATTATTTCCTGAATAGAAATAATGCTCTGTGAACTGACGTTTCCACCTAGACAGCATGACCAGCAAGCTGAGAAGGGAGACATTTGTGAGCAATTCAGGCCATAAAAACATCCTCACAAATGATTGCACATATTATTTTTGGGCAAAATAAAACCAAGGTGAAAAATTCACCATTCATGAGTTATAGCAGAGGAACTTTGGTTCTAAATGTGTTCATCAAAATACATAAAAATACTCATAAAAATGAGTTGAATTCCATCTGTCTTTTATGATGCAAAGTCAAAACTTGCAGAGACATCATGTAATTTGTATTGCTGGTGATACCCAAAGCATCCCCAGCGCCTGGTGATGTACTTTTCCTAATGACTCTGCACTCAGACACCCAGTGGGAATTCTCTGGATCAGGTTGGCAGGAAGCAAAAACTGGGCAAAGAAATTTTACCCTCCTCTGCAATGGAGGATGTGGCTCTGGGATATCGGTGATGCACTCGAGTGTGACTATTTTGTGTGACTATTTTGTTTAGTGGATCGTTGCCAGTTTTGAGCCTTGGTGGTCTTTTTGTAGGAAACAGAGAGATGTTCAGTGATTTTTAACATTAATATGAAAGGGAAGATTGACTATTGCCCAGTAGCATTGCAGAGAAAAGTTGTGTTATGTACATGTCTGTAATCCAGAATGTCTGAGGCCACTGTGTGTTTTTTTCCAGGCCTCTGTCACTAATTAGCCACTATAGGTTTATTCCAACTTTTGTGTTATAAAATATTTATTAAAGTGAATAAGTTGCTTTTCTTTTTTAAGTGTGTCTGTGCATGTGTGTGTTTATGTTTATATGCAAGCTGCCAAAAGAGAAAATAGGCAGGTCTGTATTTAGTGTCAGAGATAATATCTGCGGTGATAGTAGACCCTTATCTTTATAAGGAAGTCAAACCAATATATACAAAGTATGAGCTGAAATTTTTGTTCTGCAGTGCTGATAACTCCTCAGTGGCAGGATAAAGATTGTTTTCCTTGCATTTACATTTATGGCTTTTCTTCCGTGCTGTTCATCCTCTTTTTCTTGCAATGTAAAACTTGCATTTTCCTGTCCTACGGTTTCTTAAGGCTGACTTGAAAATACTGTAGTTCTCCCACATCAAAGCAGCAAATCTGGTGAGCCCACACACCAGAACACTTCCATGTGGACAGATCAGATGGATATCCATGGGTGTACCTGTGTTAACATCTCCCACCCTTGAAAGCTAATCTTGTCCTTGGCATTTGCTGCACTTGTTCATGTCAGGGAGTGGTTTGGGAAATTGTAAATTTGGTTCCTTTTGCAGGAAATTAAACCAGAAAATGAGTTTCAGGAACACAATGCACCATTTTCAAAGATCCACATTGAACTTCTGTGAAATTACAATCTGCCCTCCCAAAACATGTTAGTGCCATGTTAAAGCTGTCAGCACTAATGGTGTTACTTGTAGGTCTGATCCTACTCTTCACTTGGGCATGGGATTACATGAGGAATAGGTTATCCCTATAGACCTAATTTTTTCTGTCATGGATGTCGGTGGCAAAAATATTTTTTTAGAGTAATACTGTCATCTATTTCTTGGTTTTGTTTTATCTTTTAAGAAAGGCTGTGATTTTTATTTTTCTCCTTAATTGAGAGTTGATTGATTACTTGCTCATAAATGCACATTTACCCTTAATATGCTTTATTTCCCTTTCTCTCTCCCTTACTTCAACTCAAACCTCCAGAACCACTAAAAGCCACCATCAGCCCACGCAAAGTCAAAAGCAGTGTTGGTAGCCAAGTGTCCTTGTCCTGCAGTGTGACAGGAACTGAGGACCAGGAGCTCTCCTGGTATCGCAACGGGGAAATCATCAACCCTGGCAGCAACGTGCGCATCACCGGCGTCAACCGGGAGAACCTGATCATGGACGGCATGGCCAAGAGCGACGGCGGGGCCTACCAGTGCTTTGTGCGCAAGGACAAGATGTCAGCTCAAGACTACGTCCAGGTGGTGCTGGAAGGTCAGTCTCTCCCTGTCTAGCAATTTTGGTGTCCAAAATAATGCACAAGTCATCGTTGGTGCTGTCGTTTTAGAGTGGCGATGCCTTAAAGATCTGGAAATAAAAATAGGCTTTCAAGACAGTGTTAGAGTAGGAGGTGATATCAAAGCTGGTGTTCAGTTGGAGGGCTCCAGGGGCAGATAGGGAAAAATGCCCACCCCACATAGGGGAAATACATTTCATAAATTCAGCAAATCAGCACAATTGATAAGAATTCCCAATTAGAACCACAAGTAATGAGGTGATTCTCCCTCTTGGTTCCGCCTCTTCTGGAGCCCTTCTTTTTTGCTACCGGCTGTACTAGCTGGACTTTGTTTATGAGAAAATGTCCTGGAGGGGTAGCTTGTCCTTGGTTCCCAGGAAAAAGCAAGATGGGATTGGGGCTTTTGGAATGTGTTTTGTCTTCCTATCAGGGTAGGAAAAGTACTGGGGTTAGCTAGGAACTATGTAACTATACAGCAATAGTCTAGTTATGACTATACATGAAGAATATATAAAAGCAAAAATCCTTTGGCAGCAGTGGAGCTTAAAAAAGAGAGGGTACTTATGAAATGTCCATGGGTTTTATTGTGCCCCACTTGTAACAGAATGGAAAAATTGATTTGAAAACAAAAATCCTTCCCAAGCAGATCTCTATTAAAAATCCAAATATTGCTTTTCTGTTTGGGTCTGTTGGCTGAAGGCTTGGAGATCATCTTAAATAACTGATACAATGTTGTATGTGCTAATCAAGTGAGGAAAGTCATCAATTTACACAGAGGCAGCTCACTAATGAGGCCGTGGTGCAGGCATGGCATGGACATTATTTTTAGAGTCTCTATAGAAGAAGAAGAAATTACCTGCCTGGACCAAGTTACCTCGGCAACCATCTCCCGTGACTAGGAAAGCCTAAAGAGCATATTGATAATCTATCATGGTGTCAGGAGAGTGCAGGTTATCAGAGAGCAACAGCAGGGAAGATTTCAAAGACACTCAAGTCTCACTGGGAAAATAATGTCTGCTTTCATCTCAAAAAAAAGCCTGTCACTGGAATTAAAAAAGGGGGGAAAAAAGAGGAGGAGGGGTGGCAGAGGTACATAGTGTGCACACTCACAGATTTATTGGTCCTGTGTCAGCTCCCTTTCAGGATAAAAAACCTTTTTTTTTGTTGCTGCTGTTATGTTTTCTGAGGGTTGACAGTATCCAGTACACCACAAAGGAAAGGAAGAGAGTCAGGAATCAAAATAAAGAAATAAATTTAAAAACTCTGTCATATAACCAATGGGACAGAAATGGAAGAGAGAAAAAAAAAAAGAAATCAAATAAAATCAAATGCTTTTCCAGGGATGCTGAGGCCTTTCAGCATTCTGAGAATGCCAGTGCTTATCTTTTTACCATGTGGCAAGCAAGGGAATTTTGCAGCCCCGTTTTTAAAGTATTGTATTCGAAGGAAAACATGCATTACATGACCACAGAAAGAACCTTCTAACTAATACCAGGGTGTCAGCACTCTTAAATGTTACCCCACTGAACACTCTGGAGAGGTGGTTACTTAATTCTGCTCCCTGCTTACAAGGTTTCTGTGCCCACCCATTTTCTTTATTCATTTGCCTGATAGAGGCTGAGTATTTTGGGAGACAGTTCACAAGATAAAGCATTTGAATACTCTCATTCAGGGAAATATTTATCTATAGCACAAAATGACCACAGAAAGAAATTGGCATCACTGCTGTTGCTGGCAATGTGTATTCAGAAAAGCTTAATTTATTACTTTCCTGAATGGGACATTGTGTGTCAGGGCTAAACTGCTGTGTGAAATCAGCCTATGCAAGTTGGGCCTGGCTCTTGGCAACAGGATTCAGCCTTAACTTCCCAAGGAGCTAAAATCTACCAGGAGAAGAGAATCCCAAATGTGTTGAGGTTTTGCTGTGTGTCTTTTATAATGAACTGCATATGGTTGTAAAACTTTACTGCAGGAACCCAGCAGTTCATGGAGATGCCTGATCCATCTATTCGAGTGTTTTTCCTACAGCAGAGACACTACCAGGTTTCTCAGAAGATGAAAAAGAAACTTGCCATAAGCAAGTCCTCTACTGGCAGAATTTTTTTTCCTCTGTCAATAATTGGGGTGACATCCTGGAAAAAGATTGTTTGTGTTGCTTCTAAAAACAATCTTGGCTCATGGGATGTAGTCCAGGATAGAGGGGACAAGCTTTACACCATGTAAGAACTGTTTCCCTGCTTTTCTTTGCCTCGGCAGATGGAACTCCCAAAATCATCTCTGCCTTCAGTGAGAAAGTGGTGAGCCCAGGAGAGCCAGTGTCCCTGATGTGCAATGTGAAGGGCACTCCCCTGCCCACCATCACCTGGACACTGGACGAGGATCCCATCATGAAGGACGGCAGCCACCGGATCAGCCAGATCATCACATCTGAGGGCAACGTGGTCAGTTACCTGAACATCTCCAACACCCAGGTCCGGGACGGGGGCGTTTATCGCTGCACTGCCAACAACTCTGCGGGAGTCATCCTGTACCAGGCTCGAATAAACGTAAGAGGTGCTTGTCAAATCAGCTCCTCAAAAAAAACACACATAACTCATTGTAGTGGAGAAGAAGATTGTTGCATGTGAGATGATTCTTGGAATGCCAAAAAACCAACTTAATTTTTTTTTTTCCTCTCCTTTTCTCCCCTGCTCTCTTTTCCCACCCTGCCTCTCCAGCCCCATCTAGAAAGTGTATGGTATGGTTCAATGTTGGAAGAACCCTTTGGCTTGTGTCCTTAAGTCTATTTTTCCTAAACTCATCTTTACTAGTTCACAGTCTCTTTGCTTTAGTCCTGCTGTGCATGTTCTGTTTTTCTTTTCCTTTCCTCCTTTACCTGTCCAACATCCATTGTAATTATTCATGTATACAGAACTTTAACTTGAATTTCTGGCTCTACATGGCATAATACCCATCCTCATGGTATTATACTTTATATACATAGCAAATAAAAAAGCTAACTGTGTCAGTGTTCTCATATGTAACAGGATTCTAGCTTGGTATCAGTGTTAGTATTTCACATTAATTAAATCACACTCAGCCTTTTAATTTGTAACACAGCAAAGACTTTATCAGGCAAGTGTTGGATAACACAAATATATCCCCCCACATAATTAGTATGGATGCTGCAGGGTAAGGCAAAACTAGAGCATACAAAGATTAGAGAAACTGCTTAAGTAGCACTTAAAAGGAAAAATCTGTCAAATGCTAAGAAGTGCGGTGTGAGCCGCATCCGTTAACATTTGTATATCCAGAAATAATTCCGACACTCCCTGGAGCAAACGTGCCTTTAAATTGTCTTCAAGAGTTTCTTTCTTTTGCCTTCCCAGGGCCAGCGAGCATTCGGCCGATGAAGAACATCACAGCCATCGCTGGGCGGGACACCTACATCCACTGCCGCGTCATTGGCTACCCCTACTACTCCATCAAGTGGTACAAGAACTCCAACCTGCTCCCCTTCAACCATCGCCAAGTGGCGTTCGAGAACAACGGCACGCTGAAGCTCTCGGACGTGCAGAAGGAGGTGGACGAGGGCGAGTACACCTGCAACGTCCTGGTCCAGCCCCAGCTGTCCACCAGCCAGAGTGTGCATGTGACAGTCAAAGGTGAGGGCAGCTGGGAAAAGCAGAGCCCTGTTAATTCCTGGGTCATGCACGGGGTTGCACGCCTAGGATTGTCCTGGCAGTCGGATAACGGGCGCTTGAGGAGGTTAATCCAGATTTGTGGTTATTTTTAATGATGACACAGAGCTAAGCAGTCATTGTGTCTTGTTCTCTCCTGACTTTTACCCTCCTTGGCTCAACTGGCAAAATATTACCTTGTGGTTGTTGTTGTTGCCTCTAAGCGGGGGAGTTGCAACTCAAGTTTTCTTTGAGTACTTTTCACTACAACTAAATCAGAAAATGAATGGTTTGTCACCTATGTTCCACCAGTGACTGTTTCTCTACTGGATAACAATGTTCAAATTTTCATTTAGCCAGTGACTTCCCAGCTTTTAAAATGTGAGATGAGAGTTTTAATGTCTGTATTTTTGCCACTAAGCACAGACAGGAACTAAAAGCATTAACCTTGCTTTCCTCTTATTAAGTGATTATCTGAGTGCTCTTCATGCTTAGGAAGGTAACACTTTAAATGTGACTTGAAACTCTTATAGGATGCTTCAAATCTATTCAAATAGTCCAAAACAAGGATGTTCAGATGGCCTTGAAAGACTTCAGCAACAGATTGAGAATAGGTATTTTTTAGCATTGTGTCCTGACTGTTCTGACATTGTCAATGTTCAGACCTATTCATGAGGATACAAAGGACTGAAAACCTGATTGCAATAGCTCTAGTTTTGAGCAATGGGGCCACTAAATACTGCACTTCATGTGAGCCTGTAGGAAGAATTGGGCTATAATTTCACTGTTCCTGAAGTTATTAGAAACTTTTCCTGGGCTGGTTTTTTTTTTTTGGAGGGAGAAGAGAGGAAAGAAGGGAGGTTGAATCTTGTATCTATTCACAGATAAAATGCAGAGAACAGTAAGGTAAAATGACTTTGTTATAGACATCTAATCTCTTCCTTCTGCTCGGTTAGTTTTGCCCTTAGCAGTCTGAAGTGATGCAATTGCTATTTTTTTTTTCAAAGAGTTTAGGGGATTAGCTTTAAACCATGAGCAATCTGGACTCTGAAAGGTGAGACATTTCACACACCTGAGACCATCGGGGCACTGGTCACAAGCTGTGGCATAAAAAGCGACTGCCACCTTTGATTTTCATGTGTACTGTGCCTTGCTTAACATTACAATGATATCACAGGTCTGTTGATAGAGTTCAGGAGCTGATTGACAAACCAGTCACCATGTTTCTGCTGCACAAACAGGCCACCATGGAAATTCTGGTGGGGAAAGCTGCCTCTTAAATGATACCATTTTTCAAATGACTGTCAAAATGAAAGTAGCCAGACAAAACATATCCAGCTGTCTATCGTTGCAGCTCAGGCATTGAGATCAAAACAATACCAGTCACTATGGCCATTGTCTCGTGTAATGCTGCTTTTTCTTCCATTAGGTTACAGTTTCCAAGCTGACAATTCCTCCCCCAGAAAGCAAATTGCCAGCTCTATCAAATTAGGTTGAGCTGTAACTTCTGTCAATTATTTTACTTCCTTGTTGGTGTTCTGCTGCACCTCTGGATGTTCAGCTGCTGGTCAGAAATCTCAAACTGTGACTAAAGATACCCTGGATAACTTTGACAGACATGCAAAGTTATGCAGAAATAACTTTGACACTCCACATTTGAGGAGTGACAGAGGGCTGAGCTGCCCCTGTGATCACAGAATCCCAGAATGGTTTGGGTTGGAAGAGACCTTAAAAATCCCCTCCCTCCAACCCCTGCCATGGGCAGGGACACCTCCCACTAGACCAGGTTGCTCCAAGCCTTGACAAGACACTATTATTTGAAAACAAGGTTAACAGCCTGACCTCATCTGCTGAGCCCAAAATGTCACAGGTGAGTTTTCTAGGTCAGACCTGAACAGTTCTCAATGTTTTGCTGTTGTAGCTTGGGGTCAGCAGTGCCTGAGTGGATTTTATTTAACATATTAGTGGGGAATCAAAAGTGGCCTGGTGCTTTAAAATATTATTGTGTTATGCTACCTTTTCATTTTATAGATTCCAAGGTTATTGGGATGAGTTTTTAAGCACTTATACTTGATACCAAAAAAATACAAAATATGGCCCAGTTTGCATGGAGATTAAAAGCACTCTGAAATATGACACTGTAAGGGCAGTTAATATTGGTGTTTAAAAATCCTTATTTACAGTTCAGCTCCTCCTACCATCAGTACAATTATTTTTTCTAGAGAGAAACAGAGGGAGAATTATTGTCCATCTTCAACATCACAAGTCCTTTGCTTTGCTCTCAATTCTGCTACAAGCTTCCTGGGTGACCTCAAACCAGTCACCTGGAGGGTGATTCAGAATAAAAGACACTTGATGAGCTGTTACTTACTGGGTTTTTTTTCCCTCCCTGTTCTGTTTGGAGGACTTAATTATTAATTTCCTCATGAGTTTATCATCTCCGTCATATCAAAATATTTCAGAAATAATGTGTTCATTTTCAAAAGCCACATGGATCACCAGGAAAAAATGTCAATAAGGCACAGAATGAGCTCAAAAATACCCACAATTTTTTTGTATATTTAGTTTCAGAAACTTTCAGCTTAATTTTCCAGTTCAGCTGCCATTATGTAGGATTTATATGTTCAAAGCTCTGCTCCCACTGAAATGAAGCTGCTCCTGAGAGTTCTGTTTCCTCCTTCTGAGCAGTCACATCACTCAGCTTAGCAACCCCATGGGAAGGACAGACTTAGGTAATTCAATTAGCTTTATCTGACAGATCTGTGGCAGAGGTAAATTCAGAATTTGCCTCTACAGGCAGCATTTATCTGCATTAGGCAAAGAAGTGGTTTTCAAAGTTGGCAGCTCTCTGCCACATTTACTTTTCACTTTCCAGATCCTCCAGTATGTGAAGCAACCTGGTTCTGTCTTGGATGAAGACTTTCTTAAAGCAGCATTTAAATAAAAACACACAACACCATGAGCATGTCATCAAATACAAGAGTGCTGTCCAGTCTGTAGGGTATTTTGAGGTTTGCAAACATCCAAATGAAAGTGAAATCGTCCTTCAGAAATCATGATAAGGTCACAGATAGAACAGAAATTTTCTTGGCAATAATTTTAAATGAACTCCTGGCTGCTAGAGAACCTGAGTGGGGCTTTCAGAGGCTTGCTGTGCATCCTCCCACTTGGAAGGCTCTGGGAAAGCCAAAAGTTTAGGAGCTGGGCACTTCTGTGCTATTTGATCTTTGATCCTCTACTTCTTTGCCCTGCTGGACAGAAGAATCAATGAGACACCACATGAAATCCATTGTCCCATTTTTTAAAAAATAACTGCTGCCCTTCTTGGCAGACTCCAAATTACTCTGTCCCACAGAAATGTGACTTGTCATTCTTTCCCTGCCCTTTCTCCCCAGACCTCACCTGCCCCTTCTGTCTGTCCCAAAGTCTGGATTTGGAAGCCAGCAGTCCCATGAGCTGGCTGCTGGGAGCTGAATGGATGAGCTGGCAGGAAAACATGCAGATTTCTGCTTGGCAGATACAACTCCCATGGAACCAAGCCTGAGTCCTAACAGAGCCTTTTGGAAATCAAGTCATCTTGACATTATTCTTTGTATTTAGATAAATGATTTGGCAAGTTCTGAGTTCTGACAAAAAAATCAGGAAAACTTCCCACCCTGTAATGCACAAGTAACAGAGGGAGATTACAACTGTACTTACACACCTAATTTCTGTAGTCCATACCTGCTGACCACTCACATTTGCTACTGTAATAACACCTTTTCAGCACATTTTGCTTTGGCCTATGTTAAGGCTGAAGTTGGCTGTGTTTGGCTATGTTTTTAGCTTTTTGGGTTTTTTTGTAAAGTAAACTGACCCTCTTTCCCCTCCCTCCTGCAAAGTGGGAACAGAAATTACTGACATAATCAGAAGTAATTGAGATTAGCCTTGCTAAGGATACTGCAGAGGTCCTTGCCAAGAACAGAATTATTCTTAGCAGCACCAGTTTTTTGCTCTGTGTTCAGCCCAGCTCTCGTGGTTTGCCAGAGGGCTTTGGATACATTTTCCAATGGCTGATGACTATTGAAGCCAGAGATCTTAAAGAGAATAATATTCTGTAGAAGATGCAGGTTTTCTGTTCATTCCTTTTCAGAATTACCCATCCTCCTCAAGTCCTGGCTTTTCTCCTCTGGGTCCCAAAATCAATCTGAATTCAAAATCTTTATCATCTCAATTTCCATTTCCACACTGCCTTGTTCTCAAGACTCAAAACTACCCTTTCCCTTTAGATACCCCAACATTTTTCTCAGCCTCCAGTTTCAATCTGTTCTGCCAACCTTCAAGTTCAAGCACCAGAGTGATAAATCTGTCCTGATTTCTGAAATCTCACCAGACTGCACCTGCCCCAGTGGCTGGAACTGCCTCAGCCACTGAAGGTACAGCTAGAATGAGTTCAGTGCTGCTTGGACCCTGTTTGTCGCTGGAAAATGTCCTCTCAGGATATGATCATGGCTGGGGGTGTGTGTGTGTTGATTTATTGACTTGGTTTTGCTCAGGCTGCAAAATTTGGGCACCACTGTGATGACTTTTTATAAGGATAACAAGAACATCTGAGGCTGGTGCCATCACCTGAACTTGAAATCCATGCTTTTAAATCCCTGGGGCAGGTGGGACTTCTCAGATTCTCACAATACCATATTTTTGTTTGTTTTATGACACAATTGATGTTCACCATGTCTCAGTTTCCCCCCCCTCCCACCTTCTTCTTGGAAATGGCCAAAGAATTGTAGCTGAAACCTTCCAGCTGAAATGACTCAGACTGGGGCAGACACCTGGCCTGGAAAACTGCTACCCAAACAAAAGTTAAACTGCAAGAAAATGGAAATAGAGTTATCATGGGAAGTGTTGGCAAACAAAGAAAGAAGTTATATTAGCCACCCTATCTCTGATTTTCGTATTTCCATTGAAAAAAACCCCACATTAAAGGGGAAAGATGTTAAAATAATAGCAGCATCTCTTCTACGGTGTTTTAGTCGATCTCAGAGCATTTTAAGAACAGGAGTGAGTTATTATCTCCATTTTTTTATTATGCAATTTATAGTAATAGTTTTCCCAGCTACAGTAAAAGCCATCAGTAGTAAGTGATTATTTTCTTGTCATCAGTCTCAAGGGACACATTCTCATGTAAACAGCCTGCTGCTATTCACACTTCTCCAACAGGAATTAATTGAAAAAGAAGCCCTTGAGAAGGAAGGGTTCAGCATCATTAAAATAAAAAGTGTGGTGTTCAAAAGGGCTGTTTCTGATCTTGTAGAGCTTATGTATTTCATTGATTTAGAAGGGTTCTTGTTGCCTTATATAAAGTGAGTACCTCACCTGTTGTGAACCACGAAAAGGAGTTGTACCAGCCTTGTTTCATGTTAGAATACAAGCAAACCAAACAGGGGCTACTTCTAAATAACTTCATGTTGCAACTGTTTGAATAGGTTCTCTCATTTTTCCTGGGAAGTCTTTAGCTTTTTCCAATATCTGAAATAGTATTGGTGAATTTGCATTGCAAATCAGTTCAGGGAGGGCTGTTTTAGGTAGTGAAAAATATGCAGGCATAAAAGGGAAAAAACATCAGGAGAAATCTTTGCAGGGTTCTTGGGACTAAGGTGCATTCTGTCATCAGCCATTCTGCTAATCTGTGCATGCTCCAGCCTGGAAGCCTGGATTATGGCAAGTGGGAGTTCAGCTTTGTGCACATATCTCAGATTTTATCTGTCCTACTGACTGACTTTGCCAATAGATTGAATCAGAAAAAACTTCTGGCCTTGATATCTTTCAGGAATTTCTTTCATTATGTCACTTTCTGCCTTTGTCCCACTCCTCCATGCTGTATGGTTTTGGATCCCTTCAAACTTGCCACAACTTCCTTGGGAAGAAATCCTCAGCTCTGTGAAAGTGACTGAAGTTGTCACGGACAGGAATCACACCAGGGCTGTGTGGTCAGAGTGAATGAGAATGTGCCCTTGTGCAAAACATCCCCCAAACTGCACTTGGGAATTCCTCTCAAGTCACATAATGGGCATGGGGAGTAGTTTTGGGGAGCAAGGGGTGACAGAACCTGGTTTAAAGGAATGTGCACTTTGATGGAGATGTCTCCAGTGTGCCTAACCTGTAGAAATTCCTAAAGATAGGACTAAAACAGGCTGATAGTCTTGACATATCTGTGTACATTTTTTTTGCCATTCAACATACAGCAGCTCAAGGTTAGCCTCCATTAAGATACCTGACTTACATTCTTTAAAATCCCACAAGTATCATGTGGACAATGCTGTCGTGTCTTACTTTGCACCAGTACACTCTGAATATAACTTCTGTAATTACTTCACCTCTGCCACTGCAGAAAATGGTCACCCAAAAATGTCTGTTAAAGTTGTTTCACCCTATACCAGTCTTCATTGGGGAGGAATTAGTATGTACAAATCTAAAATTTTTCACTTAAGTCTAAATTTAGCCTCCCTGGGTTTGTGCACAGCCTTACATCATTCAAACACAATTTATGTTTGTGTATGGATGTTTTTATTTATGATTTAGGCAAACAATGTGAAATGAGCCTTAATACTTCAATAAGTGTCTCAGTTAAAGAGGTCAAGAGTATCTGTATATTATGTATGGGTTTATCAAAAGCTGTCCCTCTCCTCTCTCTTACAGTGCAGATTTATTCACTAAAGATTTGGAAGAAGGTGTGTTCTCGCTCTCTTTTTTTGGATTTATTTTATCAATTGTATTTTAATTGCTTCCTTACATATTCATTAAAATTGCTGTTAACATTTTAAGCACTTTACTGCACCAATTTAGTGTGAGCTGTTAGCAGTGTGTGTGTTAGAACACGTAGTAAATACACACAGAAAGCAAGACTGTGATAGTGCAGCTCTGGATCATGCTGGCCTAATTTAAAATCAATGTATGTAATACATAGCTTGCAAAAAACCCTACAGTATCAACCCAGTGGAAAGAGAAAGGTGCTATAAAATCCATTGCTTATGCACAGTGCTGGGATGAAGGTGAAAAGAAGACTAGTGTGGAAACAAACAACCCAAGGCAATGATTTCCAGAGACAAAGATCATTCTGTTAAAGCCCTCTCTCATCTCAATCCAGAACTTTTGGCTCCAGTGATTTAGTTGGTCTTGACTTTGCACAGTGATACCTGAGGACAAAGATCACTTTAGATCAGGTAGGGGCTGAGAAAGGGCAGAAGCTCTGGAGCAGGTTCCAAAAGTAAGAAACCACAACCTTAGAATTTCTGAAGGGAAAAAAGGACAAAAGAAACACAATTAGATAAAGACACCAACTTCATTTTCTTCTGGAGCTCAAACATATAGATCACTATAAATGTTCTGCTCTGGGTATCCTTCCATCTTTCCTGTTCAAATGTAGTACAGATAATCAGGAGGCACTTTACAAATGAAGGTAACAGCTTGTTGCATGAATACACTCCTGCAGCTGCTTCTTATCTTATTTGTGAGAGATAAAAACTTCCAATTAAGTTTTTGTCTCTCACAACTAGATATCAAATGCATCCCCTCGGGCAGGGAACTGAGCTCCCCACCACCCCAGGTTTGCAGGGTGTCTCATTATGATAAGGGCTTGCACTTTTCCCCTCACAAAGGAGGCTGAAAGGAGGTGGTTCCAGAGATGGGTGAGACATGACACAAAAGCACTTTTGGTTTCTGCACAACATTTTAAACCCTCTCTCCTTGTGGAGAAGCTTCCACTACAGCATCAGGCAGCCTGTGAGTGTTGGGTGGCAGGAAAGGGGAGTGGCGACTGTGATGGCTGGGAAAACCTAAAAGTTGCTAGACCATGGATAGGGTTTGTGCAGAGAAAAAATAATTGTCTTTTTCACTCCCATTGCATGAAATCTGGGGTCACACAGCTGCCCTAAGAGACTGCATAGCTTGATGATTATTATTTTGCATCAGCTGTAAATATTAATTGCCAAAAGTATTTTATATTGCAGACACAGCCCCTACAACAGTGCTGTTGCAAGAAAAATCAATCAGGGAACTGTTTCTAATGATCTAGCAGGGGATGATTTTTGTTTTGCTGTGCAGAGCACCACGTTCAGCAGGCTGCTGCAGGAAAAAGGAGATCTGCAGGATACTCTTGTTTTAGTGAATCATCCCAGCAGCTCCTCCCAGCACAACTCCCATGGAAGGGAGGGCAAGAAATTAAGGATGTTCCTCTGCTAATGGAGAGCAGCGTGGAAGCCCTCCTTGCCCTCCTTTCCAGAAGTCCCCCAGAGGTACAGAAGACCTTGCTAGGGCACAAAAACCTAATTTAAATCTTTCTGTATTAGCACTAATGAGGCTGGCCCATGCTCCTCTTCTTAAATAGACACTTAATTCACGGTCTCATCAATAAAGCATTCCCAGGACACAGCACTTGGTGGCATGAAGCAGAGATTTTCCCTCTTTTGCCCGTTGTGGGTAGAGAAAGAAACATCCTTTCCATGTGCACAAGCACACAGACTATTGTCTCTGCAGTTAAGATGAACAACCTATTCATAAAATAGCATAATTTCACCAAAAAATCCAATGCAAGCTCTGAAATATGGTTAAACTGAAGCTATGTATAGGGAAGGAAAACACATAAACACACCTTGAAGTACTTTAAACAGATTTTAAATACATCTGTACTACTGTAAATTTTCTCTCTCAAAGTACTAGGTACACTTCTTATTTTTTTAGTGCTGTTTGGCAATGGCACAGCTTTAGTTTGAAAAGAACCCTCCACGTGTTGGTCAATCGAGCTTGATATTTTCTTCTGTCAAGCATATGCTTCAACTTTTTACTGCAGATATCGATAGAAATGGAAACTCTTACATTTCAGAAATTATTTGCCAGATTTCATTATATATTATAATAAGTGATATTTTTTGTGGTCATTTTCTTGTTCAAATGAGCAGAAATTTTATTTCCTATGATAGCTCACCAGAAACTTCCTTTATCAACCCAAACTGGTGAATGCTGTAGTTGAAAAACATTCTTCAATACTTCAAAGTTTTTGCAAGACTATTCACTTTCTTATAAGTACTGATTTTAAATTACACACTGGCTTTTAAAATAAGCTCCTTGTAAGGACTGCAAGCTGCTGCAGGTTGAATATACATTATATTTTAAAAAGCAGAAATGTTGGTTTCCTCTGTATTTTAAAAATCTAAGTAGAAGGAAAATGTGCTGCCTATAAATATTTTAGCCAATTTCTGAAATACTCTGCAGGCTGTTACTTATATTTTAGAGCTGGTAAATGCAGCCTTGCAAATCAATTTTTTCTGAAAAACACTTCAATGTCACCTAATGATCTTGCTCCCTGTTTTCTTCATCAGAGAGATGGAGAGTGAAGATGCACATTATAATCCTTGGGCAATATTTTGTCTCACTTTTGATATCATTTTGTCCGTGAAAGATTGGGTAAAATTTGTTACACACTCAGCAGAAAATACAGAAGCAATTTTCCTCCCTGTTGTAAACTTTAGCATATTTTTCAGTAATGATATCTGAGATTAAAAGCAGTGTTTGGGCAAAAATGTGCTGGGCAGCACGGTGAGGGGGGACTTGGCACTTAGCTGGTATTTGCACTCATCAAGGGGAAAGTTTATGGCAAAAGCTTTTGAAAGGCACA
The DNA here is from genome assembly GCA_013397235.1 of Lanius ludovicianus. Classification (NCBI taxonomy): domain Eukaryota; kingdom Metazoa; phylum Chordata; class Aves; order Passeriformes; family Laniidae; genus Lanius; species Lanius ludovicianus. The sequence continues at coordinate 396,894 of VYXG01005901.1, forward strand.
TTCAGTTAATTTCTCATTTCCATTTATGTCAATAAATGGTAAGAGAAATTTTTGTGCTGATGTACAAAGCATCTGAGCTCTCTCAAGTGAATGAATTAGCTGGACTAAAGAAATTTGAAGAGGCAGGCTGATATTTTACCTCACTTTGTGACAGCAAAAATCCCCAAGTGAACAAGCAGGTAATTTCCAGTGCTCAAAGTTCAAATAAACACAGAATTTATACCAATTTCCTTTTTTCTCTATGCCTGATCTACCAGATTTTCAGAATGCCACAGGACAAGTTTCAGCAACTAGAGAGATGGTAGCCAGGAAAAAGTCTTAGAGCCTGTGGGCAAAATGAATGGTGGTGGCACTTTTCCCAATCACAGACAGTGAGACACTCCTGGGAAAGCCGGTGAAGGCCTAAAAGGATTAATTATTTTATCCTGTCCCTGATGTCACCTCTCTGTGGCAGCTGAGCATGGTCATAACCTCTCCCCATGGAATGGCACCATGGCAGTGCTGGGAACTGTGGAGTTAATTCCAGATTTGTGTCAGCCTCTTGCACCCTGAGGTGCATTTGAACGTGGCTTTGAACAAGGCCTCAGTCCTCTGGGGCTTTGTAATCTTGGAATTATAGATCACAGAATGGCTTGGGTTGGAAGGGACCTTAAAGATCCTCCAGTACCATGGCAGGGACACCTCCCACTGCCCCAGGCTGCTCCCAGCCCCAATGTCCAACCTGGCCTTGGGCACTGCCAGGGATCCAGGGGCAGCCACAGCTGCTCTGGGCACCCTGTGCCAGGGCCTGCCCACCCTGCCAGGGAACAATTCCTGCCCAAGATCCCAGCCAGCCCTGCCCTCTGGCACTGGGAAGCCATTCCCTGCCTCCTGGCCCTGCAGCCCTTGGAAATTGTCTCTCTCCAGGTTTCCTGCAGCTCCTTCAGGCCCTGCAAGGCCACCCTGAGCTCAGCCCAAAGCTTCTCCTGGCCAGGCTGAACAATCCCAGCTCTGGCAGCCTTTCCTCCCAGCAGAGCTGCTCCAGCCCTCTGCTCATCCTGGGGCCTCCTCTGGCCTCTCTGCAGCAGCTCCACGTCCTTCCTGGGCTGTGCCCAGGGCTGGGGCAGCTCTGCAGGTGGGCTCTCACCTGGGCACAGGGGCAGAGTCACCTCCCTTGACCTCCTGGCCATGCTTGATAAACTTTCTTACTCCTGATGGAAAATGCAACATGTGGATCAAAGAAAATGCCTGGAGCTGACACAGTGGTCACCAATACTTGTCCCTGTGTCCCAGAAATAGGGCAGTGGCAGAGGAGTTAAAATGCTGCTGAGGAAGTCTATGGACAAACACTGCAACCACCTGAGAGATTTTTTTTTCTGCTTCAACTCTGGGGAAACCACAACCTTAGAATTTCTGAAGGGAAAAAAGGACAAAAGAAACACAATTAGATAAAGACACCAACTTCATTTTCTTCTGGAGCTCAAACATATAGATCACTATAAATGTTCTGCTCTGGGTATCCTTCCATCTTTCCTGTTCAAATGTAGTACAGATTATGTGTAAGTGATCTCTCAGGCAATAGGAAAATGCACTCCTATATCTGAGGTACATAACCTCTAGGAACCTTCTCTTTTGATAAGTGAGTATTTGAGTACTGCTTGCAAAGTTGGTTGTGCAGCCCTTTCAGGAGTGATTGATAAAAGCCTGCCTAGGATCAATGCCCTGACTGCTTGAATGCTCCCCTGAGAAGGGCAGAAGATTTTGATTCCTTCATCTGGACAAGTACTTGAGTCTCAATTTACCAATCTTTTAATAAACATTCCAACCACAACCCAAAGAAAACAAGGCAGCCCCATTATTGTTTCTATGTTTATTTAATCTAACTGGCTGTTTCATTTGTTTTTATTAAAAATAACTGAAAACAATATGATTTTAAGAAGTAGAATTCTTTCCTTTGGTAGAAAATAAGGTAAATTCTTCCATGGTTTTTTTGGGTTTTTTTTTTTTTGGTTCATCCAGAGAGTAGTGTGGGGAAAAGAGAAAAGGAAAGAAAAAAGGGATCTTCCAGGCCAAATATGCTTAGCAGGAATTAAATGCCAGCTTGAACATTCATGCCTTGTTCCATCCCTCTGATCAGAAATCAGTTTTACCCTAATTTGCTGTCCTACAAGTACTGTACATGTCTCTCCCTTCCTGCAATCTTAATGAGAATTGTGACTTGAAACACTGAGAAAAGAGTGCTAGAAGCAGTTAAGGAAGCTCACATTCCCTTTCATCATGTCCTAGAAGCAGAGCTGGAGCCTCTTCTAGGTCTTTTTCATGACCCTAAGCAAGGCTCTTGCAGCAGACCTTGAAAGCTGCTGAGCTCTTCCTGGCAATGTCACTGTTGGCAGCCCTGGAGAGACTCGAGCTGGTGGTGGGGTGATTTCTGGAGGAGGTGCTTGATCCTCTTGCAAGGGTCTGACAGTGAAGTCAGCTGTCTCTAGAAGCCAGGACTTCCCCTGCTTGTCCTCTCTGCTTATGCACTGGGTAGCCAAAAAATGGAAAGGTATTGCCAACAATGTGATTTTTCCTGCTGAACAATGCTTTGGGCTGTTGCAGGTGTAAATTCTGCCCATTCCACACTGCACATCTGCCCCGCGACGTTATTTTCCAAAACAAGACTTTCAACAGCTCCCTCTTTCCCTCTCTTCTTGCAGTCCCACCTTTCATCCAGCCTTTCGAGTTCCCACGTTTCTCCATCGGGCAGAGGGTCTTCATCCCTTGTGTGGTGGTCTCGGGGGACCTGCCCATCACCATCACCTGGCAGAAGGACGGCCGGCCCATCCCCGCCAGCCTCGGCGTCACCATCGACAACATCGACTTCACCAGCTCCTTGAGGATCTCCAACCTCTCGCTGATGCACAACGGGAATTACACCTGCATAGCCAGGAACGACGCAGCAGCCGTGGAGCACCAAAGCCAATTAATCGTGAGAGGTGAGGGGGTGTAATTGCTTTGAAGGGCGCCAATTAAGCGGGATTCATCGGTATTTTGTAATGACAGCTGTTTGGTGGGGAGTGTAAAAAATAGGGTAATGCCTGTGTTCATGACAGAGAGCACACGGAGCAGTGAGGCGCAGAAAGTGATGTGCTTTTCCTATCTAAAAGTCTTGAAACTAGTCAAAAACCCTGGAGTGTATGGGGTGAGTGGGGGAGCCTCAGGAGTGACTTCCCGGAAAAATTTGTGATTGGGATAAAGCCTTTGAAACAGCATCAAATTATTCTCTGCTATTGTTTTAGTCTGATTATACACATTTTTTATTTAGACCGCTCTTTCCTACAACGTTATGTTGACATTGGGAATTAAAAGCTGACTTTGAAGAAACTGATGTAGGTTCCATGGGCTGTATTACAATGAAGATCATTCAAGAAGGGTCTAAGGTCTATTCTAACACCAGAAAAATCTGAGAAAATACATTGTCAATGGTGACACACACTTTCTTTCAGTGAGTCTTCCAACCATCAGACTGTCTCACCACTGACACAACTGGGAAGACCCTTTTCACACCTTAGGGTGCTCAAGCATTCCCAAAGTTACTCTTTGCTTTTACCAGAAAAAAGCAGAACACTGATGTTGAGTTCATGGGGAAAAGACTCTCTGATGTTACCTTGCGGTTTTCCTGATCTGTGTTTATTATGCAATTAGCAGCATTCATGCACTCATGATGACTTCACAACATTTTGCCTTGAAATAGGTATTTGAAATGAATTTACATTCAATAAGCAAACATTTAATATGGAAAAGGCCTTTCTAGTGACACTTTAGCCGAGTTACCTGGAAATTACACCTTGAGATGTATTTTTAAACTTAACGTGAACAACTTCAACAGAAGCACATTACTTCTTTTTCTTTCTAGGTGTTTTTCAAAGTGTTTCAAATTTTCACTTTTAAAAAAGCAGTGCCAGACTCCTCCCTCTCCACCATCTCTCATTCTTGCTACCAAGCCACTGGGCTCCTCAGAGAAAGAGGGCACACAGAGTAATCCTACAAGGAACCTCAGTAATTTCTGTCTATGGCAGGTCACTACATTTTATATTCCCTCCTGTAAGTTGGTCAAGATAAACCTTAAAATCTTAAGGGGGCTTTCACAATCTTTCCCAGGGTTTTTCCCACTCCAAATTCTGAAAAATGTTTTTAAGTCAAATGTTCCCAATGTCCTAATGTTATCCTTAAGGAATTATTCCCCAGTTTTCTAACATGCTTACATTTTTAATGCTAGTATTCCCAAAACTCAGTGACAAACAGATCCATTACTTTTCCACTAGTTTTGATATAAATATTTCATTATTTTTTTAATTTCACTAATTTTAATCATGCTGAAGATTATTCAGTACAGGTGTTTATTACTTTCTTCATTTATTTAATTATTCGTAAATGAAGAAGTCTAATTGAATACATACCTTTAATTATTCCTTTCTTAAGTTCTGCTAGATTTTAACCCTATTCCTCATTCTAATAATGAGAGTTTTTCCTCACCTTCTCTTTTGCTGGAGAAGGGAAGATTGAAAACCTCACATCACTGTCTGTTTGCGCCCTGCTCAGAAATGCTGCATCAAAACCAGCTGGGATTTTTTCCTGATTTTCAGCTTTTATTCAGCTCTGGAAGTGATGGAAATGAATCTGCAGCAGCTCTGTGTGGGTTCCTACAGGCATTTCTCACCCACAGGATGGTTTCACCATCTGAGAACAGGTTCTCTGCCACCACTGTCTGTCCCTGCCAGCCCTGAGACCCACGAGTGTGGGGATTTCTGCTCTTTGTAGGGATTTCTGTTCTGTCCCCCGCTGATGGGGACAAGTCCTGCCTTGCCCTCACTTCTCCTGGCTTTTCCTGAGCTGCACTTTCCCTGTCTCCTGCTGTCTGTGGGTAATTCCTCCCCTGAACTCTGTTCCCTGGACACATCTGCCTATTGCTGCCTTTTCAGGCATTAATCAGTTTTCCCTTCCTGTCCAGCAGAGCAGTTTTGGGGAGCCCTCCACATGCCCCTGATCCCAACATCTCCATTTCCACCTTCACTTCCCCCTCGTGTGCTTTCTGCTGCAATTACACCTTCTGAGGAGGGCTCTTCACAAACCCGTGGGCATGATACAGGGGGGCATTTCACTCTTTTACCCAAGGACTTGGAGAAGAATTCTGGATCCTGCAATTTTTTAGAAGGTTATGAAGGCTACATCATTTTTCCCCCTTGCTTATCTTTCTGCCCAGCTGATGCTCTGCAGAGTCTCCTTAAATCCTCTCCTCTCTCCTCTCTCTCACTGTCACTTTAAATGATAATGTTTTAATCAGTTTTTGATATGCATCTGAGATAACAGCTCTCCCTCAGAGGAAAAGGGGAAATTACCAATATTATCTTTCACCCGAAATCTCTGCCAAAACCCTTCCCTGACCTCTTTCCCTCACTCTGAACTTCAGCTGCCTCATTGCACAGAGGTCAGAATTCAGAACCAGAGGGTCACTGGGATCACTCCTCCTCTGCATCCAACCTGACCTGTACACATTTAAATTAAGACTTGTTCTCCTGCTGCCTTTTTATTCTTCAGGCTTTCTGATCACTCCTCATCTTTTTGTTCATAGGTGCTGTAAAACTGAAAGATAATATTTTTCTAAATAAACTAAGTGGTTTATCTCCAAATAAATAAATAAAGTGGTGATTTAACTCCTCTTGTTTCTAATCCCCATTGTTTGAGAGTTTCTCAGCAGTGTGCCTTAAACTTAAAAGTTGGTTATCCTAAATGCTGGGAGATGTGTTCTGGGAATACCTTATTTATGTGCACACAGTGCATTTTGATATGAGAGCAGACAGTGAGTGGGAAAGGAAAATTAAGTGAAATATGCCTGTTACCCACACAATTCCTTTTTTCTTATCTAGACTGTCCTTGTATTAATTTCAAAAACAGTGTAGCCCATCATGTTTCCAAAATAATTGGCAATCCACATCATTTTACAATACATGGGTAGAACTAGAAGTAGAATCCAAAGACAATACATTTCTAAGGTAAATGAAGAAGCACAGGCCAACTGCTCATGGCTTCATTTGATTTACTAGTGAATAGACAAACTTCTGCAGATTCCATACATAAACATAAATTCATCATCTTTTCAGCTTCAGATATTTTTTCCTGAATATTTTCTCTCAGAATACATAGATCTGTCATTTTTTATCATTCTATATTCCTGTGAAGTTTTAAGTCTGTTAAATAGATTTCTTATATTTTTCTTATATATGTTATTTTTCATATCTAATCTGCACTGCCATTTTGCCAGGGGTGTTAAATGGCAAAAGGAAAATGAGCACTGATTTCTTAAAATCTATGGGCACTTTATGGCAAATCTTCACAAATTCAATTATTGTGTGCTTTATAAAAGCAACCAAGTGGTGATGAGGAGCCCTAAAAACACATGGCCAGCATGTCTGGATTTTCCCTGTCTTAAATATCAGAGGAAGCTGATGGCCACCTTCCACAGCATCCCACAGCAGATGGAAGGCACCAGCTGAGAGGAAGTGACACAATAAAGCTTTGGAGGATCTGGGTGAGAAGATCTCAGGGTGATCTCGTTTCTCTCTGCCATGAATTCCTTGGTGAGAACCTAGAAATGAGACAGAGTCAAATGCTCTGGACAGGGGGCTGTCAGTGCTTGTCTCCACAAATTATTGGCCAATTTTAGACTGACTGGAAGAGGGGAAAACACCTCCAGTGGAGCTGAAAGCTTCCAGACTTCATATTAAGAGGTGATTGATGGGAAACACTGAGTGTAACACCGGGGAATCTGAACAGGCAAAACCTTCTGCCAACACAAATGTTCCAATGGAATCTCTTCTCAAACATGAGATACAATAGTCCTAATGTTTATGGAATATCTGTTAAAAGCTCATTAATTAGCCACTGGGAGAAGCCTGCCCTGTTCACTGCATTTGGGGGCTTCAGGTAGGAAGTGGAGGTGAGTGAAAGCAGGGCTTTCCTTCTCAAAATCGTGTGCTCTTCCAGATCCTGGTCTGCAGATCCTCTGGAAATGCATTAAAAACTTGGCAGCTAGAAGGACTTCTCAACCCCCAAAATAATAATAATAATAACTATTATTATTATTATTGATAATAATAATAATAATAATAATTTTTAATGATTATTTTATTTTTTGGCACACTCTTGGTTTGCTAGTCATGCTATTAAGAAAAAGGAAAGGATAGGATTCTGTCATGAGAGCCATAGATAGAAATTAGGAAAATATCTTCTCTGTCAACTACTTAAATCATCACGAGGAATTAATCAAGACTTTACTCATTAAGGCTGTCTTCTAAAGAGTGATTAAAAATCTAAATACACTTTATCATGTGTTATTCATTTCTGTAGAGTTTTCTAAAATGAAGTACTTATGAAATAAAAAGCGGTGAAAAGCATTCTAATGGGTAACCAAGAAGAAAAAGCTGATAAATGTATTATGAGTTTAAAATTTTTCTGATACTGAAGAAAAAGGAATTCAAATACAGTAGTGGATACATAAATCATGATTTCATGTCTGCTGTTAGTGAACACACTGTAAGTTACAATTCAGATAAGGTCTTTAGATACCTAATAACCCCCCATAATGCATTTAGAGCACTAAATGTGTTTTCATTTTGCACTTTCCAGGGTGTTGAATATCCTTAGATAGTTAGGCACCCAATGAGGAGTCCCTGTTTTTTCCAGACAGTAAGAGAGTTTCACCTTCTTTGTCGTGTTTGGTGCTGGGGTTATGCAGCAAAAGCAGTTTGGGACAGAAAAGCAGGGAGGGAAGCTTTAAGGTCAGAACTGGTGTCAAAACCCATTGACTTTCTCTGCTGCTGTGTACATTGTGGCTTTGAAGGTGGCTCCTAAAAGATTCACTTATTTAATGTTCTCATTAGACAAACCTGGTCACCACAAACCACTAGACACGGTCTCATTTTGCAAAAGTACATCTTCTTTCTTGAACTGCAGAGCAAATGGTTTCACTAAACCAGCTAAATCGACCCCTTAGGTCCAATGACCAAATTTAATAACTGTTCATCTTTGCTAAAGTACAGTGTTTAATGATCTCATTCATTAATACATCAATGGTTGCTTTGGCTGATTAAATTTCTTCCATCATTTTGACAGTGGGATCTAAATGTGAAGTACAAATATTCCATGTGAAAATGAAACATCCCATTCCGGGCCAATGTCCTAGATTATTTCTTAACTCACTGCAGCAGCCCACCAGAGGAGCTCGTGTTAGGAGCCTTCAGAATTGCCCTCCAGAGGGATTCACTGATCACTGTGCTTGGGAGCCAGCAGTGCTTGCATGTGTAGGGTCTGACAAGCCCCTGTCCTGGCAGGAAGCCCTTGTTTAGATAAAGGGAACTGCAGCATCTCCAGAAGTGGGGTCTGACAGGCCCCTGCCCTGGCAGGAAGGCCTGGAGATGAGGAG
>VYXG01005901.1:405480-450442 GCA_013397235.1 Lanius ludovicianus
GGGATCACCTCTGCAGAGGGTTCCTGATGGGATCACCTCTGCAGACGGCTCCTCACGGGATCACCTCTCCGGGTCCGCTACGGCTTCTTGGGTCTGAGCCTCAGACCCCAACCAGCACGGGCCGGGAGAACCCCCGAGCGTTACTACTTTACGCTTGGATTTGAAGTCTGGGAGGGAATTGTGTGAGTTTGGCATCTGGTCCCTGGCACCGTCAGAAGGGATTCTTGGATTTACACAGAGCAACTCAAATCAGGGAGCTGATGTGGGACCGTGGAGATCTCAGGGTTAACAAGGCCAAGGGCTGGTGCTGCACCTGGGTCAGGGCAACCCCCAGGATGGATCCAGGCTGGGGATGAGTGGGTAGAACAACTCTGGGAGAAGGATTTGGGGGTGTTGGTGGATCCTATTCTGCTTGCTCTCATCCTTTGTTTTCCCTCAGTGAGAACCTGAGACTGCTAATCATAATATTGACTGAAAATACTTTTTTAGTAAAAAAAGTTTAGCCCTTTGAGTTCTGCCATTAAAGAGTTTGCATCTGTCAGCTGGTGCCTCTTACCCTAAATTCAACAGCTCCTTTCTCATTGAAGACCTCTGGGCTGCGTTAAACGAGAGCCTACCAGAAACTCACTGTTAAAACAATTTTAAATGCCCTCCTTTCCAGGCTCAAGGAACTGTTCTGCTGAGACAAGGAGGATGACAAAAGTAGAACTGTTCAGTCACATTCATGAGCTATTTCAGAGCATTTCACTTCTAAAGGAGCAGAGGAGTCTCACACCTCTACAATTAAAGAGAGAGGAGAACTAATTGTTTACCTTTTTTCTATTAACTCAAACATATCAGACAAATTAACCTTGGTTAAATTCTTGCAAAGCATATTTTCTTTAAGGGCTAATGATCTCCTGAAAGATAATGAAAAAGTGAATGTAGGTTTATCATCTAAAGCTAAGTATCAAAATCTAGATCAAGTGTTTAACAGCACTGTGTTCTGAACTGTGGCAGCACATAGCACAGAACAAGTTATTAAATTGAAATGAAATTGAGAAGCAAATGAGCAAGGAGGAAGAAAAATGTAAAGGTCTGCTCTGTTTGCTTTTTAATTATTTAGGTAAGGAGAAAAATCCCGTAGCTTTACCTAGACAGCAGTACAGAAACAATTGAAAGGTCATTGAATGAGTAATTTTATTTTGCTGTAGCATCTCTTCTGGTTTCTATTGGCATCTTAAAACTAAGTGTCAAGGGTTTGCATCTTCAAAACCAGAGCAGAGTTGGCATTTTGTAAGCACTCCTAAAGGAGGGCCAAAGCTTTACTGAACATAGAAACTGTTTCTATTACTGGGTGTGGGCTGAGTTTTTTCAAGTAAGTTTTGTTTATGGATCCAAACAAGGAAATTCTCTGATTTCTAACCATACACCTGGTCCTGGAGCTACAGAGCAAAGTTTAATTTCTGCAGTTACTATTCTAGTATTGTTCTCTGTTGAAAGTAATAATTAAAATTGAGAATATCAAGGATGTCTGAGCAAAAACTTATGCTTCACATATACCCAAAATACAGTGATGTCAATGCTATGAAAAGCCCCGTTCAGGGTTTGTCAGCATTAAAGGCACCACACATCAAGGATATCTCTGAGTTTTTAAAAAGATATGGAAGAATGTGGCAGCATTTCTATTGAAATACTTAAAGAACATTTCCACTTGGTATCCATTCTTTTTTTTCTATACATGCCCAATGGGATACACAAAAAATGTATCTTAGCAGGTAACTTTAATGCAAATAGTATTTTAAGGAGTGATTGCATTTATTCTATACTAAGAAATCTTGCTTAACTTTTTCCAGAACTTTCTGCATATGTCTGCTCATTTAATACAAGAAATTATTTCCTGCCGATGTCATCCATAGCAAATGAAGAATATAAAACAATGTTTTTTAAAGAGAAGGGAAATAAAACAAATTACCAAAGTTTTGTACTGGAAGACAGATTTTAAAAGATATTCTACTCTTCACACTCTTCAATGCTAGAGTAGGACAGTAATTATCAGTCACTCCATTGCATCTTTTGTAATCATTCACCTGTAAGAGTGGTGGGTTCGTGTTTTGCATTGATTTTTTCTCTCTCTTTATGGATAAGCAGTTTGTAATTGATTTTTCAGAAGCTGCAAACACAAATTTACTCACAGCTACTGAGGTGAAACAAGCTGATGCCACCGTGCCAAGTCGTACAAAATCAAATCTATTTGTGCAACTAACTGTGCTTTTCACCTGCCTTGGAAAATACCTCATTGTGTGTTTGGGGATAAAATGAACACAGAAAAGTGAAAAAGGAGCTACTGAAGCAAATGTCTTCTATGAGTAGATAATTAGGATGGGTGATTGCCCAGAGCTGTTGCTGCTGGGATTTCATGTTTGATGTTTACCTATAGTGAATTAACATAACCTACAATAAATGTTTGTCAGCATCGCAGTCATTTAGAAAGCCAAAGGGTTTGTCAGAAGTAAATATATTTTCTAGCAGAAAGAAGTATCTCTTGCCTCTGACACTGTTAGTTCCTTCTGTTTCTTGTAGCCATGTTCCAAACAGCTTTTCTGTAGTTAGGCAATAAACAGCTTTGCATTTTGGCTGTAGCATTCAGTGAGGAAAAAGTCCAGTTAGGGGGATTATTTGCCCTCCAGAGGATTGTTGTGCATGTTTAAAAAGCAGCTCTATCTATGAATGTGGAAAGAGCAAATCAGAAGGGGGTCTGGATTGTGGAGGACAGGGAGGAAGGCTCAAGCTGTTGTGAGGAAGGGCTCTGAACCTGCAGAGAGAATGTCCACAGTCCTTCAGCTCCCAGCTGTCCTGCCCACACCAACACTGGCAGCTCCACTTTGTCCTTTAGGAAAACTTAGGATGCTCTGGCACAACAAGAGCTGTTTGCATGAATTATGATAGTGTTTATGATTATAAAAACTCCAGGGTCATATATTAGAGCATTGGTGCTTCTGCTGTGTTTCTGCTGCACAGATTTTCTCAGTGGATAATTAGTCCCATATTCATGGACATTAATCACTATTTCAGGCCCCAGGGAAAATATTTACAGTACTGAGGTCCCCCTCGGTGCTCCCTTGAATTTTCTTGTGCTACAACCTTCTGCCAGACTTCCTTTCTTAATTTCTGGCACTTCTGGAGAGGCAGCTCATGGGGTGGATCAGAACAGGGATGGAGGGTTGAGTGCTTTGTTCTCTCTTCCTCAATTTTCAGACAAAGTCAGCACTGCCTGGAGAATCCATGGGGCTTCAAATTTTGCAGTGGGATGAGGACAGCAAGGAACTATTCAGATTTCTCCTGTGCTGCCTTAGATCTCAGTGTGTCGCTGAACTCAAGTTAAAAACCACAAATTTATTTGAGATGAAAAAAAATCTGTCACATGTTCAGTCACTCTATGTGGCCATGTGAGAAATGACAAAATGAAAAACATGTAGGATAAAGACACAATTAATTTACTTCTTTTTCTTCTTGGATATTTACACCTTCATGTTCTGAACCAAAGAACAGAAGGTCAACAAAACTCTATGATCTTAACTGACCTTAATACAACCAGCAAATACTTCTAATATTCTTTTTTTTTTGTGAGATTTTCCACAATCTTCACGGCTTTCAGCCTCTTTTTTATGTTTTTATCAAATGTGTAGGTTTTAGTGAGATTTTGACATTTAGAATCAGGATTTCATGGCAAATTGTTGGACTTAACATTGTCACAAGCTGTTTTCTTCACTGTGTACCTGTATCTGGAGCTTTTCCTTGATATAAGCAGCTCTTATTTTATTTTTTATATAAATAGATATGTGCTTGCCTATGTATGGAAGGCTCACTGCAGTGGTTTTATGCTACTTTGGGATAAGTTTAATAATATGTGTACATTGATGCACTGAAATAAGACTTCTCCTTGCCAACTTAATGAATGCAAATTGTGTTGAACCTCTCTCTGGCTGTTTGGAAAGCAAAGTTCCGTCAGAAATTATGGTTCAGATGGCTTCATTTTAATATGAAGTGATTTGATGGTATTAAAAGCATTATTTGCTAAGGTTATTTATACTGAATAATTTAATTGTTTTTTCTAAAGCTTGCTAGTTCAATGGTATAAAAAGCAAACACAGAAAGAAATTGTTCTTAGACCTCTGACAAATTTACCTTTGGTAGAAAGCATTTATTTTCTGTCCACAATAACATGATTTATCTATTACTCCATTTTTAACCTCTCCCATGGAAAGATCTTATAAACTTATCTTGATAACCTGTAAAGACCAGTGATTTTATCATACTTGGCAAGAAACACGTTGAGATTGTGCACAGAGAGTGAATAGTCTGCCACAACCAACCTTAGTGTGTTACTGGATCAAGCAAAAACTGGTTTTAGTATTTGCTTTTCACCGTGAAATGTGATATCTGTGTGTGTGACTGCTGTGCCCTTTTGAGATACCCAATAAATTGCCCAAATTCTCATGGCTCCCTTTGCTCCCTTCCCACAGTGCCCCCCAGGTTTGTGGTCCAGCCCAGCGACCAGGACGGGATCTATGGGAAAGCTGTCATCCTCAACTGCTCTGCCGAGGGTTATCCTGTTCCAACCATCGTCTGGAAGTACTCAAAAGGTAGGATTCCTGTGGTGACCACTGGGGACAGGCTAATTCTGGCTTAATAACATCCCCCTCACCTATAAATTGCTGGTTTAATCTTCAATTTGCCAGGTAGTGGCAGGGTGCTTACCAGTCACGTTTTATAGCTCCTAAATCATGTCCCCAAGCAAAGAGCTGGCCACTGTCCCACACAGGGCTGAGCTGGGTGGACTTTTGCTGTGCCCTGGAGATGGCTGTGCCTGTGAGCCTGTGTCAGCTGTGGCCTCAGCAGGTGAGGGATGAAAGGGATGGCTGGGAGAAAAGAGACACAGCTTTAATTGAAACAACCTCAGCACAAGGCAGCATTTGGCTGAGGTTTTTTTTCCCCCTCCTTCAAAATTCATGATAACATGGCCAATCATGGCTTTTCAGCAAAGAAGGAAGGTCAGGTAGCATTAACATAAGCAGTAATTCAGTATGCACTTTACATAATGCTTTAACATTTTCTGCTTGTGTAACAGATCATTAAAAGTGGCCCACTTGACCCTCAGTAACCATAGGAAATTGACTGCTTTTTAATTAAAATGTGCTGCCTGATAGATTGCACATCCTGGCTGGTTGTCTTCTGGTAGGTTTTAGCAAAAAAACCCACGTTCTCCAAACTCTGTACCCAATCTAAATGAATTAACCCTTTTAAAATCAAAATGAGGTGCTGCTGAGAAGAAATCTTTATGTAATGCTCCATGTCATTTTTGGCTTCCTTAGGATCTAAGTCCAAATTTTATTTCAAGAAAAAGACAGGTGAGAGAAAAGTTCACATTAAAGACTAATTGTGCTTTTATTGATAAATTATGGTTTGTTGCAAGGAGGCTGCAGAGTTTCAAATTCCATTAATCTCAGTGGTATATGGGATTTTCATTCCGAGTGTAGGATGCAAAGAAGTAATTCTGGTTTGCAGTGTTTGTGTGCTGAAGGAGGGTGCCAAGCCAAATTAGATGAGTTGTAATTAATTGTGAGGAGATAAATGACCCACCTTGGAATGATAGAATAGTTGGAAAAGTCCTCTTTCAGACTCATCCCCACAGATGTGTGGGATAAGATTCTCTCCAGCTCGGGAAGGATTTGGGCTGTAACAGCATTAAAAATGTGTGTGAAGATTAAGAAATCTTTACAAACTGCTACAAAGAATTTTTTCTAGTTTTTTCTAGTAGCCGTCTAGATGAGTATCAGCCCTTTCCTTTCTCTGAACACTAAATTCTTCCCACAATTTTTCATGTGAAGAAATACAGGGAGTGGGCAGTCAATGGCAGGCATCTACAGCTAGTAAAGCATAAATGTGCATTCTAACTAAATGACAGGAAAAATGGCTTGTTAAAGAAAAAAAATTGACACAAGGAAAAGTGGGACATGCATATGAATAAAATAGGTGAAAAATCAACAATGGCAACTGAATTTTTCTGAAAAAAAGTTATAATATTAACATTTTTAAGTTCATAGTATTGCTCACCAGGCCTTCAGTGTCGGTGTAAATTCCCAAAGCAAACTCTTGTAGGACTAGAAAAATTTTTGATATGCATGTCTGGTCTTTTTTAATATTCTAGATGTTGTATTCATAGGTTATTCTAGCTTGCTGTGTTGCACTAAATAATTCCCCATAATATTTATTCATCGTATTTCCTCCTGGGTTGACTCAGCCAACAGTTTATAGTAATTAATGCTGACAGATATTAACTTTGTGTACAGAAAGTGGTGAAAGAGAATTCCATTGGAGAAAAGAACCTTTTGACTTCCCTGAAAAATCCCATGTCCTGCTGCCAAAGTAGGTTGTAAACCCCTTTGTTACAAGAAATGTGTCTTAATATACATTTAGAGAGACCTAATGCTGGAGAACCCCAAACCTGTGGTGACAGTAGAGCAGGATCCTGTTTGCTGCTCCCTAAATCACCCAGTATCTCATTTCCAGTGAAAAGTAGGTCTTTTCTTAAATCCAAACTTGATACAAAAATCTTTGGCTTCCTGTTTTTATGGACCTTCCATTTTACAGTGCTGCCAGAAATGTCTGATCAGTGGTCTGAGCTTTTTGTTGTTTTTTTTATTTTATTTTGATTCTCTTTTTTTGTGGGTTTTTTTTTAGTTTTTTTTAACAGTCTCAATAAACACAGGCTCCAAACATAGCAGAACAGAGATTTTGTGTGTCACCAGTCCAACAGCTGTAGCAGGAAACAAGAGAAACAGTCACTGATGTGGTTTTCCATGTCATCCAGGGTTTCATAAACAAGGTCCTGGAGGTCCCCTGAGTGTGCCATGTTTACTACAACAGACATCCCTCTCAGTCATAAGAAATTCATTTGCTGTATGCATTAGGGATGCATACTGCTATGGCTGTTCAACTGTAATTGTCAATAATTCATCAGCCTCTAAATGTACAACAAATGTGCCTTTTCACCCATGAACAGGCTGGAAATCTTCATTTCTTCTCTCCCCCATCCTGGTTCTTTGGCTTTGTGCTCCTTTAATATGGGCAAATTATTGCTGCTGGTGCATTCCAAAAGTCTTCCATGTTTTAGTGTGATGAATTCAGTTTGGACGAAGAACCATTCCGTTGGTTCTGATCACGTCAGAAGCCACTTTAGCTGCGTTGAGCCTCTAAGAACAGGGAGCTGTAGTTTGTGCCTTATTAAAAAATAAAAACCTGAGATGCTTTTTAACATTTTTTCCGTGGGTTTCTTGCTTCAGGTGCCGGGGTTCCCCAGTTCCAGCCGATCGCGCTGAACGGTCGGATCCAGCTGCTCACCAACGGCTCCCTGCTGATTAAACACGTGCTGGAAGAAGACAGTGGATACTACCTCTGCAAGGTCAGCAATGATGTGGGAGCAGACGTCAGCAAGTCCATGTACCTCACTGTTAAAAGTAAGAACTGAAACGCTTCTCTGTGATCCAGATTGAGTGCAAAAAGTCTTTACTGCATCCTTAGTTTGGAGGGAAGGGAAGCAGGTTGGGAGGGAAGAGGTTGATTAAATTTTGGCTTTAAGCTGCATGGGGTAGCACCTGGGAGTTAGGATGGGTAATGAAAAGCCTTGTTTGGCAGAGGAAGAAAAGAAAATTTGGACCATGCCTGAAAGCTATGCCTGAGTCATGAAGGAACAGTAAGAAAATTTGTTGGTCGGGAGTGAAAAGTAATTACAAAGGAGAAATACTCACAGCAGTTGTCATAAATGTCAGAAGCTGAAGGAAATATGGATTTAAAAGACACTTAATCAATTCTCAATGTATCATAAATGGAAACTATGGGTACAATTACTACAGGTAGACACCACAAGATATTACAACATGCTCTAAGGTTTTACAGATATAGCCACAGTAGTGATTTTGACTTAGCCAGATAATTTTCAGAAAATCCATCTAATTGCACAAGCTCAACCTGTCTGTACTTTCGAGGCACAAGAGACAAAAGCAATCCAGTTTTCAAGTGCATGTCAGCTGTAATTCCTTGAAACATCAACACAATATAGAAAATAGAGGAAATAGTATGCGAAGAAAAGGTGTAGAGATAATATAATTTCTCACTAGAGAAGAAAAGAGACTATTGACACATCAGCATGCCAAATGTTCCTGGATGACCTGTCAGACCTATTGAAAGAGGTCACCACATTATGTATTTTTATGTTTGTAGGATTTTTGAAGATTTACAGAATGCTTTGATATTCTGGGATGCCAATTAGCTTGAAAAGGTTTTGTCCTTGAAGGTAAAGAGAAAATTTTTTTTCCAGAAAGGAAGAAAAATCAAATTTATTGTCTGTTGGAGAATGCACTTTAGACCACTAATGTTTAGGTTTTGGGGTGTTGTTTGTTGTTGAGAATTAATAACTAAGTTATTTTAAGAGTATCAAAAATTTGCAAGCCCCAATACCTCAGACATCCTCTCCACTCTAATTTACCATAGTGCCTTTGTCTCCTAAAGAACAACATGATGACCTCTCCAGCAAACTTATAATTGAACACTTTTTCTGTGGGTTGGTAGAAGTTCCATCTTCCGTGGTTTACAGAACTGGCCATTTTGGGGCCAATCTTCAACAGCAGGAGCAAGGCACTGCTGTAATATTCTACCAAGAGCCAGCTTCCCTCTGCTTGGCAGCTGAGCACGTTGCCTGTCTGATCACTGCATGCAGTTTCATGTGTGATAAAAGAGCATCCCTTATCAAATAAGAGCAGGAGCTTCCCTGGGGAGCCAGTTGCTGTTTGAATCTAATGAAAACCCCTCTGGCTCTGAGATAGAAGCCTGTGCCCCTCACACATCCACACTGACACCAGTCCAGCTCCTGGATGGCTGCTGGAGAGAGCACTGGGAGGGTGTTGGTGTGAGCATGGAAGAGGCAGAGCTTTAGCTTCCATCAAACACTCATTAAGGACAAGATGCTCTGGGGAAATGGGCTTCAGATATGGCTGGATCCCCTGTTCTGGTGGTGTGGTTGTGGGTCATCATATTTGCACCTGGTCAGGTGGACTGACTCCAGAGAGAGGGCCTGGATTTGCCTTTAATCTCTCTTGTCAGTCACTGTTTCCTTTTTCTGTGTGGTTATTCTGGATACTTTATTCTCCTCACAAGCCCATTCCTGGACCCTGGGTCTCAGGTGCTCTAGGTAAAAACCTTGGCCTTCCTTCATGAAACTCACAGTGTTCTCCATTAATTGGTCCTTCCCCATGAGGTCACCCTAAATGCCTTCCTTAGGCAGAGGCAGCAGGTGAGACCCAGCCCATGCAGGTGTTTCTGTGGAACAGAGTTGGTAAGAAACAGCTTCCAAAATATAAAAAAAGATTAGCATTGAGGCATTTTCTTGTGGTTTCCTTGTGACAAATTGCCTGCCCACCTTCCTTCAGTCTATTCATAGGTGATCTGTCAGCAGTAGCTCAAATCACCTGATAGAAAAAAGCAGAGTGCCTTAGATGGATTTGGTCACTGATCATGGAACTAGACTGGCCCTCAGGAAGAAAAACATGGCAGCAATCCCTTTACACCTAATTCCTTCACCTCTTGTTCCTTGTGCCACAGATACCTCATTCATGCAGGCGCTAACCACTGATAGCATCATTGAACTTAAAAATAAACCCTCTCATGCACAGGAGATTCTTCTCCATGATTGATTGAAGTTTTTACCTACTCTGCTAGTAACACTGCTGGATAAAGTTTTACCTTTCATAGAGCTTATTAAAGAAATCTCTTAAATGAGCTAATGCTTTACTCCTCCAAAATTTTCATTGTCACTTGTATCTAAACAAAAAAATGTTGACCTTTCCTGTCAAAAAAGAATAGGAAAATCTTTGTTTCGTTAGTTCAGGAGTGGACAGGATGAAAATTGATTTCATGTATTTCCATGACTTGCTACCTCTAAAACTGATGGGTTTTTTTCTTAGTGAAAACCATGTCAAGCTATAAACCAGCTTGGCTTGCTTAACAAACTCTTAGTGCTAAGGGGGAAGTTGTAATAATTCCAAATATACATCTATTTAGTGCCTCAGTGTTTGTTGAGTGACACCTTCGTGTCAGAGGAGCTGATCCAACTTTTTGGTTGAAGGGAAATTGCATGAGAAGGGAATGAAAAGAAAAAGGAAAAGAAAAGAAAAAAGGAAAACAGAAAAGGAGAAGAGGAAAAGAAAGAGAAATCAGGAATATCATCAGAAATGTGAAAAGAGCAAGCTGCCAGCATCAATGCTGAATCAAGAACCACGGGGCAGAAAATTTTCATTTAGCAGCCATTATCCTTCTCCCTTTCTTTTCAAGGAATGGACATAAAAATCATGATCAGTGAATTTTTTTCTCTTTTTGTGATCCAAGGATAAGTAGTTCCCAAATTCTGTATTCACTAAGACACACAATATTAGAAAGTTATGAGAGATCTGGAACAAGGAACCTAGTGCTGTCTTGAGAAATGACTCCTGGTGCTTGGGATGAGAAGACTTCTGAAGAATTTCTATAAAGAATAATGAGCCTTTAACATGAAGGGAAGAACTAAAATTATTTAAAGGTTGCCTGGGAGTCACAGGGGAGGAGATAAGTACTTAAAACAGACTGCCTGCCTGCCTTCATCTGAATAAATGTCACACTTCCTAATTCCACTTTAGGGGCTATATATAACATGATAGAATGGTATCTTGAAAAAATTACCTTCTGAAAAGCAAGCTTGCATTAAGGCATGCATCTTCATGTGTAAATAATCTGTTGGAGGCACCCACGTTAGCCCTGTCCCTTCTTAAATCTATCACTTCTTTTCATGACAGTGTGGAGCCTGACAAGTTTTAATCTGATCATCAAAACATTTCCAACAAATCCTGTCTGCTAAGAAAACAGAATTGCTTCATTCACTTTCTCCTCAAATATGCTTCTTAGCTATTGGCATTATATGTGTTTAATGCATAAACCTAAAGCTGTCAGTCAGATCTGCAGCTCCTTCCAGCAGGAACATGCTAATCCCAGCTAATTCTTTTAATGCCAAGTTTCACCACTCAGACATTTTTTAAAGAAAAAAAAAACAACTTCAAAAATTGTTGTCTCTGACAAGAGCTGGTGGAATAACAGGAGAAGGAGCTGGTTGGGAAAGGGAGCCTGGTAAAACTGATGCCCTGTTCTTGCACCATGTGGTGTTTCTGCTGCTTGACCATGACCTCTTCCAGGCCAGATTTGTTTCTCACCATCTTCAGACAACTCATGGAGCAAAGAGACCTCAATCACATAACTGCTACTGCAGAAGAAATAAAATATAACAGTAGTTACAAGCACAAATAACCCCAAGAGATTCTTGTGGTGGAGACTGAATGGAGTGGAGCTCTTTTCTCCATTGCAAGCTAACAGTTGTCCCACCATATGGCTGAAGCACTGCAGCATTTGTTTATTGAGATGGATGGAAAGCTCTGCCTGTGAAGCTTTATCCAGGCAGGATAAAGGGACAATTTCCATGTGACCAGGCAAATGAGTTTGCTCTGCTGCGACACCAGCAGCAAAGCCAGCAAGCTGTGATGGAGAACTCACTGTGCTCTGCTCACCAGGGTGCCTCTAAATGCTCTTTTTAGTCTTTGGGAAAATAATTCCTTGCTGAGAGCACAGGAATGTTGAGATCTGCCTGGTTGCTACTTTTCCCTGTGTATGAAAAGGCAATTTCTCATTAAAATGCACACATCCCACAAGGTGTTGGTAAGGGTGACATTGCCTGTTCTACATCTACCAAGATAGATTACCCATGATATGTGGTAAAGGAAGCTTAAAA
Organism: Lanius ludovicianus; assembly: GCA_013397235.1. Lineage (NCBI taxonomy): Eukaryota > Metazoa > Chordata > Aves > Passeriformes > Laniidae > Lanius > Lanius ludovicianus. Next base: position 417,329 of record VYXG01005901.1, read on the forward strand.
TCACTGTCTCTAATACCTCCAAAAAACACATACAAGAAGGACAGCAATAATGCTATGTCAAACTCACTTGAGCCCAGTTATTTTGATATTTCTTAATCTTTCTTTGCTCCATTTTTCTCACACTCCTGTGGTCTGTAAATACTATTTTCTGTGGAAAAACAAAACAGGACAAAAGTTCCCTTCTCTTTTTGTGTGCCCTGATTTACTGTTTTCTTCTTCTGACATTTCTGCCATTTTTTTTTAAGGCTTTTTCATTTATTTGATTCTTCATGCTTATTTTGCAGTGATCTCAGGTAGAATACACTTTTGTGAAATGGACAGAATTAGCCAAAATTGGTAAAAATCTCTAACTGGATGGCTTGCATGTATCCTGAGAATGAAAGAGTGGGGCAAAGGCAAAGAAAAAGAAAGGGATTTCCTTGAATTGAAACTACTTCCATGTCCCAAACAGTCCTTTCTGATGAGCTGATGAGCTGCCTTTGCCCACCTTTGCCCCTGCCCTCATGACAAGCAGCTCTCTCTCTTTTACCATCTATTGGCAAAAAAAGGAAAAAACTGTGTTAAATATGAGGTTTTGAATAAACTGTCCAACTCCAAGACAGTGCTGATCAACTGTAATGCTCTTTATGTTTTAATTTTGTGTCATTGCCCATGGCAGGGGGTTTAGAACTAGATACTCTTTAAGGTCCATTCCAACCCAAACTGTTCCATGATTCTATGACTCTGGTTGTTTATTTTCATGAAATGCACAGTCTAAAAGATGCCGTGAGTGAATCTTGGAAACACAAGAGATCTCTCTGCATGCAAGCACTCTCTCTAGTTAGCAAAACATCCCTTTTTTTTTTTTTCTTATGAGGTCCTCCCACAATGAGAATAGAACAAGGGTCTAAATGCTGGTTTCTGCCTCTTCAAACTGCTGGCACAGCTTTGATTTAGGGACTTGCACTTTAATCACCCATCATGTGTCATTACCCCGACAGGCGGCAGCAGCCGCCAGACACGAGCAGCCATAAATTGCGCCGAGAGTCGCTGGAGCGATCCTTTGTTGATTTTCCTTTACAGCTATTCCATGGCAGATCAGCTGTCATAACAACACAGTGCCTCTGGCAACAGAGGGAAATTAAACATGAAGTATGCTCAAGGTAGCTGGTAGAAGGCTGGAATATCCCTTTTCTTCCATGCCTTCAAATGCTTCCTGCTCCTCTCGGTAACGCCAAGCCCGTGGCAGTTCTCTTGTAAGATAATTGCCAGATGTGCTGCAGCACAAATACTCAACTGGGTTTGTATGCAAATCTTTACAATGCTCTCATTTGAGGAGAAGAGGAGAGGTAAAAAACACTCTCTCTTTCTTTTTCTTTTCTTTTTATTTTTAAGAAATATTTTTTGAACAAGAATATAGCGGCCCTTTTTCTTTTCTTCAAGGCTGGGTGCACAGCAATGTTTCCAGCAGAAAGGTGAAGCAGTTTTTTCTCCCAGAAGTGCACACAGACTCTGCTGTATCAACAGTATCATATTTATTGTTGTTTTTTTCTTTTTAAAAGCCTGTCTCTCTCAGCTTTTTGATGCCCAAATGGCAGCATTGAAAAGGAAGCATGGGTGAGGTTTATTTTCAGAACTTTCTTTTCTGTGGAAATTTTCATAGTGGATACAGACTACTGAGGCTTTCCTGAAAAATAATCAATTTAAGAAAGTTGTGATGATTTAGTCTTTCAAATACCTTCACATCATCATGTTTATTAGAAAGCCTCATAAAGGATGGGATTCAAAATAGATGTACTCTAGCTGCTGTTTTATTTTCTCTCTTTACTGAACTGATTAGTAATACATATACCACAGATATTTCAATATGTTCTCCTTCCTCAATATTAGTATTTCTTGTGTCCTGTCAAATTGTCACTTTATTCAGAGGTGTTGGCTCTCAGATGGCAATGAACTCTGTGTCCAGGTTTGGCCAGCTGTGGTCAGAAAACTGTGCCACAGAGATCATTTCAGATCCAGAGCTGCAGCTCCTCTGTCTCTGAACACTGCTGAAACAAGACTAGAAAAAATATCTGATCTCTTCACTCAGCTGAGATGGTGATGTGGCAGGGATTGATACCAGCTAGACAGATAATCTGTTCATATTGAGAAAGTGCAAATTTCAGTACTTTGTATTTGGCACGATTCTTCAAACCCTCCTGTGCTCAAATGTAACAAAGGGTAATCCTGAAATGTTTTAGCTGGGAGGAAATATTCTGGAAATTATTCTTACTGGTGGTTTAGAATCATAGAATCACAGAATATCCTGAGCTGGAAGGGACCCAAAAGGATCAACCAGTCCAACCCCTGGCTCTGCACAGGACACCCTAAGAGTCACATCGAGAGCATTGTCCAAATGCTTCTTGAGCTTCTTGGCAGGCTTGGGGCCATGACCGCTGCCCTGGGGAGCGTGTTCCAGTGCCCCAGCGCCTACAGGGGAAGAACCTTCCCCTGATCTCCACTCTAAACGTCTCCTGGCTCAGCTTCAGGCCTTTTCCTTGAGTCTTGTCCTTGCCCACAGTGTCCTCCCTGCCCAGGGCAGCAGTTGTGCCTCCTGGGCAGGGCAATGGCCGGGCTCAGGCCCTGCCCGTGGCTCTGGTGCCATTGCTGGGCCCCGGAGCAGAGCCCGGGCCCTGCTCGGAGCCCTCCCTGCAGCCAGGGACACCCAGGGACACCCAGGGACACCCAGGGACACCCAGGGCTGAGGGCCCCTCTCAGCTGGGGCTCCTCTGGAGGCTGAGCAGCCCCAGCTCCCTCAGCCTGGCCTGGGCACCGAGATGCTCCAGGCCCTTCCTCAGCTGCGCAGCCTCCGCCGGCCCCGCTCCAGGAGCTCCCTGGCCCTGCTGTGCTCAGGAAAACACAGGAATTACATTTGGACATTTATCCCAGAAGTTCTTGTCAGAACACACCATTCTTATAGAATAAAAATTCTTTAAATAAATTTATTTCTGAAGTTTTCTTAAAATTATGAAGTGGTTCTAAATGTCCGAGTCAGCTGCACAAGATGTGTCCTAATAGTGTCCTCAAAAGTTATTTCTTTTTATTCCTTCAGTCCTTGTGGTACAGGAGTAATGACTAACCACTAACTCTACCCACAATCCAGTAGTGATGTTTACTGGTTTATCTGAATCAAACTGTTTACAAATGCAGCAAGGATATAGATACACAGACTTGATTTTTTTCTTGAATATTTACCTTCAGGTGCATTTAGTGTTTAGATGTCTAAATTTACATGGATTTTCATGCTATTAAAGTTACTAATTTTACTAATGCTGCTGGGAATACATTAGTTTCATTTGTGAGGTGGGAATTGTTTGCAGTGTGTTTGATGGGTTTAATATTGGCTTCTAGGGGAGGAAGTGAATGCAGGATCTATTGCAGCTTATTTTTATATCTGCAATGTCATCAAAAGTTGGGTCTATGTCTTGCTAGCAAAGATTAAATAAACTTAAATCAAGAGAGATTTGTAAAGCAATAATGGGCTGTAAATTAATTTAGTGTGTATGTGCAGTATACGTGACTACTTCCACTTCAGAAAAGGCAGCTCTTGCTGTACAGTGCTTTCCCTTTTCTTTTTCCTTTTCCTTTCCCTTTCCCTTTCCCTTTCCCTTTCCCTTTCCCTTTCCCTTTCCCCTCATCTTTTTTTGTCTATGTCAGTCTTGGCAGCTTTCAGGTACATCTCATTTAGAAAGTAACCCTGTTCCAGCAGGAAAAAGCCTCAGAACTCCCCATTTTTATTTTATATGAGTTAAGGACTTGCAGAATTCTCTCTGAACAGCCAAAACAGAGGCCAGAGCCTTAAATCATATTTCTTATATATCAGCTTTTTCTGCACTTTGAATGAATTAATCACTGTCTTTTTCAGTAAAAATCCTGCATATCAAAAGATTATTCACTCTTATTCTAAATTATTTATTGAATGCTGTCATAGGAACTGCATCATGATTCTTCATAATTTTTCATTTTGCTTGTTAATTTACTAATATTGTTTATCACTATCTTTATTTGAAGCAAAACAAAACTGTATTATAATATCAAAAATAACAAAAATAATTTCACAACATCTGAAGAAATATGTAGGATATAAACTATATTTGAGTATCAAGTGACACAGGTGCCAAATCAGTTACATTTTTCTGTATAATTCTCCTGCAGCAAAAGAAAATTGTAAAAAAAGGTAGTTTATATGCAAATATTTTATGCTTTAGATAAAAGTTTATTTCTTTAAAAATAGAATTTCACATGTCACTATTAGCCAAAGATGATCTTTTACAACTGCTTCCATCACTGCAATTTTGAGCTTTTTGTTAAGGAAAGCAATTTTGCCTCCAAACATAAAGAGTTGGGGTGGTTTTTTTATTTCCATAGGACCTTCTTTTCATCTTCAAAATAGTTTTTCAAACATTGCCTGGTGGTTTTGTTCACATCCCTCTGGGAAAATCCTACAGTGGCACTCAGTGTGAGCACAGTGGATAGAGTCCATGATAATCAACATAAACAAAAATATAATTTCTATCTGGGCAGGCTCACAAAAGGAGCAGAAAATGCAAGGTAGGAAGAAGAGCAGCCTGCAAGCTGCAGATGCTGCACACAGGGCAACTTAAGGCACTGCTTCCTACACCTCTTCCTGCTGTGCATGTCAGGTACAATCAGAAGAAAGGATTTGCAAATGCAGATTTTCTTTCAGCAATCTGTTTGCTTTGTGGGAAACAGGTTTCCTTCACCCCATAACCCTCCCTAACCATTAGGATTCTCCCCCTGCATCAGCATGTGAGCTCCCATCCACACTGTACATTCACATATTTGTCTGGAATGTGATGCTTGAACAAATCTGAATATGTTGCTTTTATCTTTCTTGAGAAAAAAAAAAAAAAAAAGGAAATGTCCACGTATGGCCACAGCAATTGATTTCTGAGCATCTTCACAGTATAGATAACTAAAGAAGCATGGCTCCATTTCTAGATAAATCTTATTAGAATCCTGCAGGGCTGAGGAATGAATCGATTTGGTCTGTCAAACCAGGAGATAATGAAAGAATGAGCTCTTACTGTTGGCCTAATTATTTATGATTAATCTAACTCCATCCATTTTGTTTTCAAACTATCTCCATCAGGCCACTAAATAATTAGTCTTACATCCATTTTTTGTTTTCTTTTCCAATTCTGAGTTGGAATATTTGATCACACCGGAACTGTGTTGTCCTGGCAGTTGTGTGTCTTTGTGATGATACTGTTAGAGTCTCTATCATCAATTATTTGGTGTTAGCTTCCACCTGGACAAATTCCTTTGGACAATTTCCAAATGCCCCTGGGAAAGCAATGTGGTGTAATTGTATGGATGTAGGTGAGCACAGCACCAAATTCAGAAAGGAAACATGATCCTTCCAAGAGGGAATAAATGTTATAGCTCAAACCACCTTTCTTGACTTGTGAAAGAGTTTTTTCCTTTAAAATTCCCTTGTTGAAGGTGATGTGTTCTCAGGCAGTGGTGGGAGCAGCTCAGTGTGTGCAGGGATTGGCAATGACATTTAAACTCCCTGCTTTTACAAATGAAACTTCAGGTGAAATTTCCTATACTTCATTTTGCAAAAAATGCTATTAGGCTGTAAAAGATCTCTTGCTGTGTTTGATCTATGGCACTTAAAGGCCTCAATTACCAACATGTCTGTGTCCATGTGCATGAACATGTGGCTACTCACATCACAGAAACACAAAGTCATCAAATGGTTTGGGTTCTGTGGGTGATTCCATGAAATTTAATTCCTAAAGTTACATAACCTAAAAAAAAAATGCATCTTAAATGTTCTGTTCCCACAGTCATCTCTTCATCAGAAGAATGAATTTGTAGAAGCAGTGTGTGCACAGCTGTCTTTCATGTAATCAGGGATGTGCTGAAGGATGCTTAGCAAAGGGGATGGCTATTTAGGAAATTAAACATACGTTGCTTAAATTTGGGTTGGATTGGAGGGGTTTGTTGATGTTGCCTTAACATTTGGCTTAAACTTTAGGAACAAGGCCTCCAGCAAATGTTTTAATCCTTTGGGAGTGAATGGTAAAGCAGCAGCTGATGTCAGTGGCCTGGCTTTCAGTCAGCACTGCAAGTTCTCAGTTCTGTTTCCTCATCCTGAACTTTTCTCATATTAGTTAAAATAAACTCCAAAATCACATCATCAGGGGCCTAACAAGAACATTTTTCTACTAATAGACTTGCCATATTGAGAGATAAGGCTGTGAGAAACAATCCTGTTCTCCTGCTTCCATTTCTTTCCTTGCAAAGGGCAAAGGATTCAAAGGATCAAATGTCATTTCTGAAAGTGAGATGGTATAAACTTGTGATCACAAAATCAGAAAGAGACAGAAAATAGAGCTGTTGCACAAGTCCATTTTGCTGCAAATCATCAGAGCGGTAGAAAGAGCATCTGTTAGATGATTATTTTTCCTGGCTTTTAATTACTAGCTGTTGATTTGGGTAATTGCCCACATGTACATACACAACAGTGCAGCAGGACCTCACTTCTGCCATCTTATCTCAAAACTGCCTTTTAAAATAAGTGCCTATTACTGTAAGTGCCTGCAAGAAAGCAGCACTCTGCTGGATTTTTGTCTTACTTTGCAATGCAACCTAAATGTTGCATTTACAACTGGTACGAGCTGGCTCCTTGCCATGCACTTCCAGCCATAAACCCACACTCAGAGCAAGGCAAATCTCCTGCCATCAGATTTTTAAGTGGTGACTTGCCGAGCTGAAATAAGGGAGAACAGACTTTCCTTAAGTGGTTGCATATTGCTGTGGAAAATCCAATTACTGCTTGCTAAATGCCCAGGTCTGAGATTTAAATAAGAGCTAAATGAAGTGCCTGGCTTTTAAGGAAAATGGGAATGCACCTAAACAGTGAGGAAGACCATTTCAGGAGAGCAGAGTAATCCCTGGGTGCCCTCAGGAGTTTTGCTGATTCCCTGTAGCATCCATGGCTGCTCCCAGTCGTATTTCAGGGAACCCACCAGTGGCAAAACAGCTGTGAATGAGGACTCATCAGTTTTATTCACATATATAATGAAAATAATGCATTGCACAGAGGTGCTAACTCTCTCCCTTTGAGGTCTTAAACTTTCAGTGTGGAAGACCTCCCAAAAATGCTTAAGAGGTATTCAAAAACTGAGAAAGGAGAGAACAACCTGGCCAGAAGGAGGAGGCTGGCACAAGCACTATTTTGCTTGGCTGGGATGACTTTTTCCTTGGCTGTGATCTGCTTCTACCCCCTGTTATCTGCTTATTTCCCCTGTCAAGGCTCAGGAACAGAGTAAATCTGCCTCTCTTCTGAATGAGGGGGCTCAAATTTGCAGTCCAGTGGCTTGGCAGCAGCTGGGCTGTGCTGGTTGTCCCAGTGTCTGCTGAGCATGGGGAATATGGAGAGTACCTGAAAATAAAAGAGGCTGAATTTCCTCCCATTTGCTGTGGGGTTGGCCTGTACACCTGGGCAGTTATCATGGCCTTGCTGACACCCAGCAAGTCCTTCAGATGTTACAAATGTGCTTTTTTATATGAATATACACATTCTGTTTTCTGCATTTCCCAGGAAGTTCCTTAGATCTTGTGCATATTCAAGATTATTTCTTCCTCTGCTGATTATTCCAGCATATTCCAATGGCATCATGGCTTAGCTGTACAACTATAAACCTCTCACATGGACACTTTCTGGAGCAAGAGTTGGCTTTTTTCAGCTTAGTTACAATTACTTTCAAAAGCAGGGGACAACAGAACAGAAAGTTGAAGCCCAAAACACAAACCTGAAGCATTTTTTGCTCCAGCTCTTGAGTTTGAGTGAGCTGAACCTGTGAAATGTAGGAACTTGGAAGCACCAGGGATTTGACTTGGGGCCATCCAGGGATATTTTAGCTTGGAAGGCACAGCAGTTTGAGTACTTTTAAGGGATCTGTCACATACTTCCAGCTTGCTTATACCAAAGCAGCTCAGCTTAACAGTGCATTAGCCTATTTCTCATGCAGAGTGATGTAAACTAACCCAGGGGAGTGTTTCAAAGATGCAGAAATGTGAGTGACCTTGAGGAGTTGCATTCTCACATGTACATAAATTGCTTTCAGACCCAGAAAAGGGGAAGTCAGACTGTATCAAGTGTTATAAATCATCCAGCAGGTTTGAGTTGGGGGAATCTGTGCTCTTTTTTGTTTCTCCCCATAAAACAAGTGGATTTTTTTCCCCTAGTACCATTGGATACCAAAAAAGACACAGTTGTCATTATGGAAAGAATCATCTGGAGGAAAAAATTGCCTGTTTGCTTTAAATCCTATTTAGTCATTCAACTCCATCCCTTTCCCCTTTCCTCTTTCCCCTTCCCCTTCCCCTTTCCCTTTCCCTTTCCTTTTCCCCTTCCCCTTTCCCTTTCCCTTTCCCTTTCCCTTTCCCTTTCCCTTCCCTTTCCTCTGGGAAATAACTTCATAGCACCACTGGACATATTGTTTCCATTGAATATTTTCAGGAAAAATACATTTTCCAGCTAAACTTTGTGCACCATTCAATGTTAGGCCAATCTGCTTAGCATTTAAAAGGTATAGATCTTATCTCTGCTGGGAATAATCTTTTATCAGCATGTTTGCCTCCAACTGTTGAATCAAGATAAGGTTCTAAATTTACAAAAAGCTCTGATATCCCTGGTTTGAATATGTGCAAGTTTTCCAGTTTTTTTGCTTTTCCAAAATGAATGTATCTGTGACATACTTGCAATAGAAACATTTAATAGATATTGCTTGATTGAGTCTACAACTGCAAACATTTTGTAGGGGTAGAGAGGTTTTATTTCTCCTTTAGAAAGCACTTTCTTTTCAGGTGTTGTTATAAAGGATGTTATAATCAACAATAATAAAAATAATGCAATTAAAAAAAAATAATATATGACTTAAATAATATCTGAATTGTAGACTTTGACTCATGTAAGGTTCCTGTAGGCCAAGATCAGGTTTTCCAATTCTTATGTTTTGCATGGAAGAAAAAGTATCTTTGGTTCTGAAGCAGGAGCTTTGTTTCAGAGGAATAATCATGCTTTGCTTACTTTTAATATAATCACAGTAGTTTTTAGATCCAACAGTACAGATATAGAACATGCATGTACAAATACAGATAAAACATCTTTGCAAGGCAGAGAGAAGGATTTCTCTGTGTTAACTTCTTTGTTATGACTTAACATCAGCTGGTGTTAATATTGCTCTAATTTGCTACTCCTGAAATTGTTGCTCTAATTTACTACTCCTGAAATTCTGATTTTGCACTTCTTGACTTTTGAAATATTTTCATTTTAATAATGAAAATACATGTTGTTATTTTACTCATTTTAAAAAAAGTCTAGAAGCTGATCCAGTGATGATTATTCTGGAGGTACCATGTGAGAAGGGCTGCTAAGTACACACATGCTACATATTTCAAGCCTCAGAGCAAAGTTAATGGTGCATATAAATAATTATCTGTGCAATATACTCATAATCCATGGATCCCTCTATGGAAACAACATGTGTAAAAGGCAAATAAAGTAAAAGAGATTGACTTTGCCTAGTTACAAAACACCTGGGCAGGAGGGGTGTGCTTGGGTCCTCTGGAGTGCTGTCCACAAAAGAGAGAAGGAACCAACAGAATGAAGCAGCATCTCTTAAAAAAAAAATAGAATTAGTTGATTTTGTTTTGCAAGAAAATATCCCACCACCTCTATTCTGAAAAAGCCCAGCTGGTGATTTGTGCATCTTTGAACCCCATTCAGAATTTAGGCTTAGGGAAGAGCAGGTCAGCTCTCAGTTCCCTGGCTCCCTCCTCTCCTTTTTTCAATGTTTCTGCAGGATTCAGCATGATCCAGCTTTCATCAGTTGTAGCTTTTCTGCACAGAGACAATTTTCAAACACTGTCCCAGGGATCCAGTCTCATCCTAATTTCTCTAGACACATTGCAGGCAGCTTTCCTGAGCACTGTATCTGTGGCAGGTTCAAAATTTCATTCACCCACAACTATTTTTGTGTGGCTGCTCCTGCATGAAAATATTTTGCACACCCAAACAGAACCTTCTGAAAATCCAAATAACACAAAAACATCTATGTGCAATTTGTGTAGCCTCGAGGGAGAAGAGTGGATTATTTGGCTTGAAAGCAAATTTTGGGAGTCCGAATATATCCTTTTTTCTTAGGAAGCTCTGAGCAGTGAAAAGCAGGATTGAGTTTGTGGTGACATTACACCATGACATGGCAGGACTTATATCAAGACATTGAACCACCAAATATGTTGGCAAAAATATGATGGCAAAAATCTATGAGGAAGCCAGAGAGGGACAATTCTTTAGGAACTGGAGTGAAAGGACAAGGAGGAATGGTTTCAAACTGGATCAGGGAAAAATTATGTTAGATTATAGGAAGAAAATTTTTACTGTGAGGGTGGAGACGCCTTGGCACAGGGTGCCCCCAGATCCCTGAAGGGCCAGATTGGACATTGGGGCTGGGAGCAGCCTGGGACAGTGGGAGGTGTCCCTGCCATGGCAGGGGTGGCACTGGATGAGCTTTAAGGTCCCTTCCAAAAAAACTACTCTGTGACTCTGTGATTCTTATATAAAAATGCTCCAGGTGTCTGAGCTGCCTTTCTGAGAGTCTGCTTTCCATGCAGACAAGGATGTAAGCAGAGAGTTTTCTGTTTTGGGGCTGCAGGAGCAGGAGGGGACAGCCTGAGCTGCAGTGGGTTTGCTCTCCACAGCTCCATGTTCATTATTTTACTGTGCACACTGATGAACTGTAATTGTTTCCTGGCTCCCCTTGGTAGGAGATCGGGTGACAAAGGGTTTGGAGCACTGCTAGGTTCCTGTTTCTCTCACTGATCTCTATTAGAACAATCATTATGATAATGATTCTAATCCAAGCTTCTGTATTATAACTGAGAAATAAATGCTTCTTGCTTAATATGCCTCAATTAATGGGTCACCCAGTGTAGCTGCAGCAGGTTGCAAGTAAGTAGCTTTCAGGATCTGAGCCCAAATGATTATAGGTTTTCTTTCCCTTTTTAGATGAAATGGATTCATAAGCCTTACTCAAATGAATCGCTCTTGGAGTCATTAATTATAGTATACACATGTTAATGACATCATTATCAGGAGATAGAATAATGTCCCAGGGACCACGTGTTACAGTTGTTTCCTGTGCAAACAATTGTGCTTGATAACACAGCCTGTCACAAAATGTCAAAAGAAACCACATGGTGTCTCGAAATGATTGTGAAATTATCACGTGTCACAGCTATGTGTGTCATAAAAAATACCATCACGGCAGAATTTTTCATTAGCTCTTGGGTGAGGGATGCTGAAGAGAACAAATAATTAAGATCTTGAACATCTCAAGTGCAGCACATAATGCAGCACTGAACTGTTTAAAGCATATCCTGAGACTGATTTAAAGTGCATTAGTCATGAATTCAGGATATGCACAGTAATAGGCAATATTAAGCACCTTGGGAGATTTTTATTTTCTTTTGTTTATTAAACATAAACAGAAAGGAATTAGTCCTTCTAATATTCTACAGTTTAATTCTCTTTTAGCACCTCCCTTTTAGCTTCTATGAGGACTGGGTGTTAAGATGATAAGTAACTTGCCAGTATATCGCTTATTTTAGGAAATTTAATCCTGCTCAAGCAAAAGTCAGTGCCAAAGTTTCTCAAGATTTCTGTGGGACCAGAATTGCAACCATGAGGCCTCACTTGAGCAATCTCAGCTTCATCCTTGCTGTGATTCAGCAAAAATTTCAAGCCCTTGGCCAGGCTGTGGGTTTTGCTGCTGACATTCCTGAGGGCAAAGCTATTCACTAACAAGGACTGAACTCCCCCTTTTAGCCATCCATGGATTCTGGCAGTGTTACCATCTTCTGCAGCTTTCCTCCTGAACTCTGCAAGTGGCAATTTATTGGGCTATATATTTTTGGTTTTCCCGTTTTTCTTTCACCACCAAACTGCAAAACATGATTATTCTCCTGCTGGAAAAAGCTGTGCAAAATCCTTGCCCAGAGCCACGGAGTTCTGCAGGCACAGAAAGGTGGAACAGTTCTCCCCAGGACTGAAAACGCTGCTTGTTACAGAGATGCCAGAAGTTTCCTCCTCCAGTGCTGCCTCCTCTGGAGGGTTGTGTGGGACCTGCTGGCACTCAGCTCCCTCAAAGACCCATCAGACCCTTGTCTCCAGAGCTGTGCTTTTTGCAATCCACAGGACTCTGTTTTCAGGTGCTCTGATGGTAACAGTAACACTGCTCTAGTCATGCAGTAATTAGTAATTAGTAATTAGCCATCAGTAACAAGGCAGGCAAACGGTGATACCCAAACTTTGCTCCTCCATCAAGATTGTGCCCCCGTGCCCAGGTGAGAGCCCACCTGCAGAGCTGCCCCAGCCCTGGGCACAGCCCAGGGAGGACGTGGAGCTGCTGCAGAGAGGCCAGAGGAGGCCCCAGGATGAGCAGAGGGCTGGAGCAGCTCTGCTGGGAGGAAAGGCTGCCAGAGCTGGGATTGTTCAGCCTGGCCAGGAGAAGCTTTGGGCTGAGCTCAGGGTGGCCTTGCAGGGCCTGAAGGAGCTGCAGGAAACCTGGAGAGAGACAATTTCCAAGGGCTGCAGGGCCAGGAGGCAGGGAATGGCTTCCCAGTGCCAGAGGGCAGGGCTGGCTGGGATCTTGGGCAGGAATTGTTCCCTGGCAGGGTGGGCAGGCCCTGGCACAGGGTGCCCAGAGCAGCTGTGGCTGCCCCTGGATCCCTGGCAGTGCCCAAGGCCAGGCTGGACATTGGGGCTGGGAGCAGCCTGGGGCAGTGGGAGGTGTCCCTGCCATGGCAGGGGGTGGAACTAAATAATCCTTAAGGTGCCTTCCATCCCAAACCATTCTATAATTCAATGATAATTTCAAAACCGTGTGCTCCTGATGCTGATGTTCCTTTCTATGAAAGATACAAATGAGCCAATCAGCCTCCCTGAAGCAAGTCCAAGAAAGCTGACATGCAAATATTTCAAAAAATTTAAAGGTGAAAGTTTCTAGAGTAACATCTTACTTTGCATGTTTGGACTCTGTAGTTCTAAGTGATCCCAAAGGAGAAAGAGAAAACTGTCTCAGAGGCTGATTTTGAATTATAACTTTCCTTAGCAGTAATAATGACATGGGAATTCTTGACAGATGACCCCATTTTACACTTCTTGAGAGGATTCAATAAGATCAAAATAAGGATTCAGATTCCTCTTTTTTCACCTGGAGTACCAAACCTTCCAATGCCCCATACAAAACTCATTTTTCAGCTTTACAGTGTTGCAGTTGCCAGCTCACTCAGCCCTGGTACACACCATAAATTAGCAGTGACCCACTCTTCACCTCTTTGCCTCAAAATCCCCCTCCTGCAAAGAACATCATCTAATTAAACACCACAACAGGGGCCTTCTCAGGCAGGAGGGAGGGATGCTTTGTGGCATTACCAGAATTTATTCTGCCAAAATCTGAGGCAAGGAACAGCCTGGAGAGAGAGGTGAAAGAGACCAGTGAGATTTATGAGAGACTGGCAGAGCTGGAAGTAGAAACTGGAAGAGTTACTGGGGCTGCCAGCAACTTTGCAAGCTTTGGGATGGAAAATCAATGGATTATTATTTGTTAGCAGCAGTATTAAATATCCATTTCACTGGCAGAGGGCTGAGAAGGCTTTTGCTTTCTTCAGTGCTGCAGATTTGGTTGCATTTATATTTAGATAGAGAGATAGATAGATTAGCTATAGATATAGATATAGATATATAGATTTATTTTTTTTTAAAGTTCACTGGAGTTCAGCTTCTTAATGAGCTGTTCATTTTAAACTTTTGGGCACTCTGTTGAAGCTGCTCATACAGAGCAACTGAATCAAGTACACAGCATAAATAAAGGAGCATTTCAGGAACCACACAACTTGAAGGAGCTTCCAAGTTATCCTTGGAAAACCTTTCTGGAGTATTAATTTTAATCTTTTCTGGATATGTAGCTGACTCAAAAGACACCAAACATATCCCATACCTGAGGAGTAATTTATTGTGTAGACAATAAGGGCGTGTTTTTAGGAAGATCTCAATTGCACCCAGGGATGTTCAGCAATTCTGCAAAGCCACTTGAACACCTAGAAATATGGGAAGGGACACAACAACATCTGTCAAAGAAAGAGGCAGGTAACAGTCTAGAAATCCTTAATTTTACACAGAAAAAGTGTAAAATGAGAGTATCCAATGTGGCATTCAGCAAGGACTAGCCAAAGGACTTCTTTTCATTTCATTTACTGTTTTCTAATCAAGTGCATGATGAAAAATAAAGCAAAAATAGAAGTAGTGTCATTCCCCAACTTCATAACCCTGAGCACCGTGTACTCTCTGTACTAAGGAACTTATCTTGTGGGGAAACAATATTTGTGTAATTAATGTATCATCAAACAGGATCACAACAATCTCACCGGAGACTGCTTTTTTGTTTGTTGATATTCTGGAAGCTTGAACTTGCTATTTAAATTTTAATCCATATAAGATTAATCCAGAGAAGATATCTTATTGTTATATATATATATATATTTTAATCTTTAGATATTTTTTAAATCTTGAGCCAGTAGATTAGAGATTTGATTGGAAGACTTTTCCAACCTAAATGATTAAGTGATGCAGCAGAGTCTCAACAGTGACTCCTCAAAACAGACTTTTGTAATTTGAGTTGCAGAATTCCGTACTAAAGGAAGATGGAACAAACTTTTTTAGGCAATTGTTGCATCAGGAAACTTGGATAAAGCAGCCTGGTTGAACAGTGCCCCATTTTCTTTCCTAGGAACTGAGGGGGCAAAACCTCATGTCCACAAGATATCCTGAAGTTGCTCAATGTTATCAATGACCATTTTATTGGAGGGAAAAGAAGGAAAAGAAAATAAATTGGGCTGGAGAAACAATCCTCTTTCATCACTCTTTATTTTGAATAAGTGGTTGAAATGCTGGAAATCCACTGGGTTTGTCCCAGTTTGGAGTTGTAGTTGCAGCTGCTTTGACAGTGGCAGCATCTTCCTTTATAGAACATTCATACCCAGTTATTAGTTTGGCATCCTGCTGAAACTGTTATTACTGCAATTTATCTTACTGGTATGGAAAGCTAAAAATGTCATAACATTTCCCAGCATCTTCCCATTGTGAATTCCCAGTGAAACACTGTGGGATAAAGGTGTAGCTCTTCAACAACAAGGGATTTTTCATGTTAAATTCCAAAGAACAGACTGTAGCAGAGAGCAGAAATGCAAGAACTTCTCAAAATGGAATCTCAGGGTGTTTTTTGCCAGGATCTTAAGTAATATGGTACATTTTTTGTTACAGCTACCCAAAAAGGGCTTGGTTAGAGCAGTTATTTGCAGAGGAGAAGGAGTGTGGATCCACAACAGGAGACAGTCCTGCCCAGCACTCCTGAGGTCTCTTTGTGGCAAGAAACAGGAAAATCCATCCATGGGAAAATTCATTAAATAAGAAGATGACTGAAAGATAACTAGAAATTAATGACACCTTTGTTTCATGATGAATAAGAAAGTTTCTACCTCTGATTCAATACATAACCTTCTGTTTTAGATTTCATTTTTCAAAACTATTCTTTCTGTTCTTCATAGAATTAAAAAGTTGGGAATGTATTCCCAGGTGACCACCAGGAAATCCATGTCCCTTACAGTGATTTTAGTTTCATGAATTTGCATGATTTTGCCAAAATTATTTGGCTGAAAAAAGACTCAGATTTGAGAATTCTCATGAATTTGTGTAGCTTTTTTTTTTTTCCTTTTCTGCCAGAATTTGCATTTTGAAGATGTTTTGAGCATGTTGGCCTGATTTTTCAATGCTGAGCTAATAAACCCTTCTCAGAAACTCCTTTTGTCAAAGAGACCACGTTCTCATAAAAAGTTTTGGGTCAAAGAAATTAGCTGTTCTTTTAAAAAAATAAATAAATTAGAGTCCAAAGCCCCAACAGGAGTGGTCCTAAAAGCCATCCTGCCAAATTACAAGAAACCCTAAAATGTATCATAGAAAAAGCAATAAAACTTGAACATCAAATCCCCCTGGGTATATGACTAATAAGGTTGGTACACTGTGTATAAACTCACACTATACCTTTGTGATTATTCTTTTTATAATGAAATCTAATTTAAAGTCCTCAAAAAACAAAACCCAGAATGACCAAATCAGCCCTTAAACCTCCTGGATTTCCTAAGGCCAGATGAAGAAAATTCAATAATTTGGGGAGAAAGCTTAGATCTAAGCACAGCTTTTGTGTTTGCATGTTTCAAGGATCTGATTAAAATAGAAACATTTGGCAATCTGATTAAAAAGAAAAATCAAGGAAGCATTTTCATATTGCCCTTGTAACCAGCTGCTTCATTTATCACATCCAGCATTTGCCATCTACAATATGTCAAACCTTGCTTAGAAACACGACTTTCTTGTTACTTTCCTGGTGGTTGGATTATCAGCAGTGTCATTTTGACCTCTGCTTTTGGGCACGTGGAAGAGGTAATGGGAGCTTCTATTCCCTTGGAACACAATTTAAAGGGGAAAAAATATATATAAACCAAGTCCTTTGAACTCCTTGTAACGTTGCCACAGTGGGAAGGGACCGTGGAGGAAAAGTGACCTCCAGCCCTGTGCCACACGCTTTGTCCATGAGATGGATGGCTATAATTTACTCCTGCCTCAAACACGAGTATTTATGGTCCCTTCTCTTGGCTGAGGGGTAAAAACCATCTCCAGAGAAACAGAAACCTTGCTTTTTTAAGAGCATATTGAAAAGAGGGATGCACAGGGCAGCTGGAAGTCAAGGGAAGAAGGTGAGGAGGGCTGCTTTGCCTTTTTTTCCATGGTAATGAAATAATTCTCGTTTGTCTTTGTGGGAAATATTTACTGGGGTTTTATTTCCCTTTTTTTTACTCCCTCACACACACGTGCCTGTGCACATGCAGGCACAAAACCACCTTGACCTAAGTTATAGAGGGGATAAATCTCTAGGGCCCCTGTACTGCAAAGTACTGTCAGCATCAGCACTGTAAAATTTAGCTTTAAAACTTCTTTTCAGCTGTTCTCTGGCTCACAGCTGGATGAGCACATTGGCAGCTCTGAATGAGCCAAAATAACTATAATCCAGGTTCAAATTAGGGTCCTCTTCCTCTGGCCTCAGACGTTTGGGCACTGGAGCCAAATTGTCAGGCACTGCTTTTGTCTGGAAGTGTATTCACTGTTCAGTGAAACAGTCCCAAAACACTCAGTACAAAGGCCTGGCCTTCAGATTTGATAAAACACTGCACAGACATGAGAACAATGAATGTAAAAATCACAACAAATTCCCAAGGAAGGGTCCTAATTTTAGATTTTAATAAAAGTGAGTGTTTTCCTTTCTAATTTTTTTTTTTGCTTTAGGAGCTGCTTCTAATTTGTGGGTGATTGTATCTCACATAAGCAATATACTGAATATCTTTATAAATATTGTGCCTCTCTAAGCATTCTTTGTTTCTCTTAGCTAGTGATTCCCTCTTTCCATGAGACAGGTAATAAAAATTGTTAAATATACCAGTTACCCATCCGCTTTTCCTAGGTTGTGCAGCCTTTAAAATGCTTCCCCACTCTTCTGGAAATTTTCTGCTTTTATTGAGATTTGCATTCCCTCTAGAAACTCCTGGCATGCTGAGCAGTAAAAGTAGAAACTAGACCTTATAGAGGAAAAGAAAAGATAAAATAGATGGAGAATTCAGGTTTTGGTTTTGCAGAAACAAGCAGACCAAGGTGGTCAGACCATTCCCTAACTATGTCCAGATGGTCTCTTTAAAAGGGGCAGAATTTTTACTGGATAAACCAGATAAAATTAAAATTAAGTATCTTCAGAGCTTCTGATTGGGATCTTATTCTCCTTTCCTGTATTTCCTGGGATTGTAGCACTTATTAACATCCTGAATTTCCTTAGTTAAGAGAATGTAGAGCTGGAGATCAGACCTTTAGCACTTGGTTTCCCTGACTTTAAGCTGGACTTCTGAAGGGTTGTTGCAAAGTCTGAGCAGCTCACCCTGGGGTCATTTTATCATCAATATGAAGGTGTTGGTCATCTTTAAGACAAGACCAGTGACCCTCTGGAAGGTCTTTTTTTTTGCCCCCCTCAATGTCCACAACAGAAAAACTCCTCATTTGACTACTTGAGTGGCTAATTTTTAGCCACCTGAAGACAGGTTTTGGTGAACCAAACATGGTTTTATGACCATGATTGACCCCCATGCCCAGGGGAATGCTTTTGAATGTTCATCCAGTGCAACAACACCTCTCTGTCAGTGTTGATATGCAGAAAATATATATATTTACATTGCTTGTGGTAATGTATTCATATAGAGTTGGCTACTAAATACATTTAGAGTTTTTTCTTGCTGATTTAACCATATTTGAGTTATGTTCCTGCCATCACAGCATCGGGTGATATTGGTCTATGTGCATCTATGTAGAAAATAAAAGTGTAATTCCCTCTGAAAAGCTAGAGGAGACTGGTTCTACCAGAGCTCTCTTTCCTGTGCATCAGCAGATAGTATTTCATGGCTTTTTAGCTCAGAACTGAGCTGTTATAGACCCAGGTCACCGTGCTTAAAAGTATATTTACTTGCATGAGTGAGCAGTGAATGAAAACCATTAATGTCCCGGCATGCCCTGCTCCCCAATACTCATTTTTGTTGGAGCCAGAGTTTCTTCGTGTGTTTCTGCTTCATTTAAACCTGTCAATACCCCAATTAGTGTTTGCTTCTCTTCTCCTGGGAGGGACATTTACACATGTCACTTCACAGCCTCCAAAATCTAAAAGACTTACAGGAGCTGCTGGGTCATAAAATACATTCTGATTAAAGCTTGTGCTTTCCAGTGATTTTCTGCCTTTATTTTTTCATTAAAACTTGTAAGGCTGTCCAGGTGATTTTAATGAAATGACACAAGTAGAGAGTTTAAAGCATCAAAACTTGTTAAAAAATAAACAAGTAAAGAGTACTCTCCCATGTGATTCCACAGTCCCTGTTTCTAACTGATTTGCATTCAGTAAGTCACCAAAAATTAGAGTGCTGTGCTTGACAATTATGATAGCAGTAACCCTCTCACTTCACATTAAAACTTGATGCCATCTTGATGGCAGACTGAATTCAATTTAAGATCAAAGCACTGGAGAAGTTATCTAAAATTATGTATTGCTAGTTTTAACTATTTAACATTCCTGCTCTTTCCAGCCTGGCTTTTATAACAGGCTGATGAAAGATCATAATTGATTTGGAATAGAAAGTGGCCCAAGGAATTTGTAATTAACAGAAACATGTCCCTGGTGCTAATTTTTAGGCATCCACACTTCCCAACAATATCAATGATGGTAAAACTAATATTGTCCATTAATTTCTTGTGTGGAAAGATGGTCTTTGTCTAAGTCTTCATAAATCACAATTACATACATGGTAATATTTTTGATCACTAATTTTTGTTTTGACAATTAGCCAAGCTTTGATGAGACTGATTTCCCAGTGCCTCGTCTGAGTTCCTGTAGTTTGTCACAAATTTCCACAGGCCTTTACTCAGCTGACTGCAGGGGGCAAAGCTGACAGCTCAGCACCCCCCATTCCCTTCCCTTGGTTACTGGGAAGCACTGACAGACAAAATGGGAATTGAAGCTGCGTGGCAAAGCAAGAGAAAGTCACATTCATTTCAGAGCCATGTCAAAGTCAAAGGAAAGACCAAGAAACAGCAGCAGCTGCTGGGCTCCTGTGTATCATCTGAAGCCATCAGTGTGCACTGTACAAACACTGAACTAATGCAAGAAAAGACCTCAGGAAGAGGAAAGAATTGCCTTGGTGATTTGAGAGAAAAGCCTTTTTTTTATTTTATTAATGCGTCTTTTGGTTAAAATTCATAGTTGTCATGCAAAATAAATCAACCTCTCTTCCTCTAATGTGACCTGAAACCACTTCTGAGTGAATAAGAGATGAACCCTAAATGTTCACAGCCTTTGCCCTGCCACATTCAATCAGATCAGGAGGTGCTGGTGGAGCTGCCAAGGACTCGAGACATCATTGCCATTTTATTAAAGCTCAGCATCAAACAAGGCCTGGGCAATCTTGGAAACACATGTTGGAATATTATTTATAATCAAAGTAACTTCATTTAGACCAAGTGGATGGCTGGCTGAAATGGTATTTTAGGAAGGACAGAATCCATATTCATTCCCATGCAGTATTTATTTATTTTTAGGGTTGTTTCCCCCAAGGATTACCTTTGTGGGTGTCCTAATAATGCAGTTTTTACAAACCTCTGAGTCCCTTGTTTGATGTGGCAAACTTATGAAGCTGGGACAGGAACTGTCATGTCTGTGTTTAATTTCTCTATTGTTACACAGCAGGGCTGGTTTTTATATTTTTCTGTCAGAAAATTACTTTGCTAATAGAACTGCTAATGAATCTCTTGCCTGTTGTGCAGAAGTCCATTCATACAAAAACATATAAAAAGCTCCTAGCCTTCCTATTAGGGCTGGTAAGGGGTAGAAGGTAATTTGATTTCTCCAGTTTTATTTTAAAAATATTTTCAGGAATATATTTATCAATAAATTTTCTGAATTTATTTCCTATACACTACAGACTTCTGAAACTAAAGCTGAATAAATCATTCAGTCTGTCACATGAACTCACCAAATCTTTACTTTTCTCCTCGAATTTCTCAGGTCTACATGTTTGAAATTATTTTTTCTAATCTGAAACATCAATGGCTATTAATTTCAAAACACTGGCTTTTTAAATTTGAAATTCATGCCATATTGATTACTGGCACAATTCAGCCAGTATTGTTTCTATCTAAGAGTTGCATTTGCTAGCACAGCAAATTCTTTACTAATTCCAAGCAATAGAGTAAAATATTCTATTCTAAAATCACCTTCATGGAATGATTAAATAATCCAAATCGATTTTTTTTAAATATTTATCCTAAGAGAACACGTCTCTGAGGGGGTTTCACAACAAACAAACACAAGTCCCAGGTGTGAAGTAATTTTCAAAATTAGTGAATATTGGTAGAAAGAAGCTGTCATTAATTCTATGCCCACTATAATAACACATAAGAACTTGAATACATAAAAATGGGATGTTTCTTTTTGTGTTAAAATATTTTTGACCCTCTGAGACACAGAATTTTTCCCTAATCTTGGGCATCTCTTGAAGATGAAGACTGAGCATGATTTTCACCTGCTGAAGAGGCTAGAATTTTACCAAGGAACTATGGGTTTAAATTGGAGTATTTGGGAAATCCTAGTGATTTAAAATTCTCTTTTCTTCACCATTTGAATTCCAGAGAGATGCTATTTAAGTAAATCCAAGTGTTTTTTATCAGAAAGGGAAAACTGAAGCCATGTCTTTTAGCAAAGCTCTTGCTGACTCCTGGAAGTCTACTAAATTGGAAAGTAAATTAACAAATATATGCATCAACAAATAAAATTGTGATAGCTGGGCTCCCTTAAATGTAAGTAATGTATTTGCATGGATTTTTTTGCCTGAGCAAAAGTGGATGGAAGAAGAGGGAATTTTGGGGGTTGGAAAATCACATTTGTCATGGAGAGAAGAGTGTTCTCACTGTGGCTGACCAAATGAAAGGACAGCTGAATTTGGCTTCAATGTTAACCTGTAATTTCAATTAATTCTTTCAATATTTTTTCAATGTTTGCAAGATGAATCCCTCATGGTCACAGACATTTCCCCAAACCAGCCAGTTTGAGCAGGATCCAGTGATGGAGCCAAACCATGAGAACACCCTGCCAGGGCAGAGATCCCCAGACCAGGAGAATCACAGAACCCCAGAATGGTTTCAGGTTGAAAAGGACCATAATTCCTAAAAATACTGAGAACTTTAGTCAGTCTTGCAATCATTTTTGAATGATACATGGATATTTAGTGTTTAATTACAACTGGAAAGACAGAGAGATTTTTAATTTGCTTTTTCCAATGGGGTTGTTTCCGTCTCTGAGCTGAAAGAGAGAAAAAATGCCTCCCTCCCTCCTAGCTCTCTACATAATATTTTTAATTGATGTGAATTTCTGTTTTCTATTAATTCATAAAGATTTAGTCTAAAAGGATTCAAAAGTTTCTGATACCCTTCACAAGCTTTACCCAACTTCCCATAGCCTCGTTACTCGGGTCTTTATCAAGGTAATTAAAAGTTTTCACTTTTATTTACACTCAGTTCCTGATGAAACACTCAGCAGTGGCAGAGGAAAATAAGTCAGATCAAGTAATTTTTACTGAATCTTACAAAAGGCCCAGATTCACTTTTCTTCAAGAGCAGGACAAAAAGTTCTTGTTTTGTCTGAGCCACTTCCACAATTCTTAAGTATAACCCTGACTACTGAATTTTGCACTTCAATTTTAATGACAAAGTTGTTAATGATATAAAGCAATCGTTATATAAATAAGAAATATCATTAATATTATTCTATAATCTAATATTTTTATATGCATTAATATAGCAATAATATGTAGTGCTATAATAAATAATGGTTTAATAATATAATAATATAATTAAATATGTTTTAAATTATTTCTTATTGGGTTGCCACGGAGAAAGGGGAAAATGATGAGCTGACCTATGAAAAGCAGGTAATAAATCAGCTTTCCAAAAGAAACCCCAACTCTAAACAGAGAAAGCTCCTGGATTAATGCTGCTGGCAGAGATATGCATACCTTGAAAATGGAGATTGCTCTGATTTATAAATTATGGCTTCTACTTTGTCCAGTTTTGACCAATAGATCTCTAACTGTGCCCAGCACCACATGGCCTCAAAAAATGGAGAACTCCAGAGAAAATAGAATTTTATTTATTTGTCTTATGGGGAAACTACTCCAAAATTGTGGAACATGACAATATCCCTTCCTTGAACCTGCACAGCATCATGCTCTTCCTTTCCAAAATTCTCTTATATAAATATATATATATATATAAAAACATAATTATGTGTCTTATATAAGTCACATTTGAAGAGATATAAGGCATAGACACAATATGGCATCTGAATCATCTTGATACATTTCTAAATGCCCTCACTTATTTTTAAGACGTCCTAAGAGAATATCTCATGCATATGTAGTGCAGATTTAGCTTGCTTATTTACAGTTTTCTAGATTATTTTGTCAGCAAAGAACCAGCATATTTATCTCAGTTATTTGCATCAGTAATTTGATTAAAGATAGTTGGAGGATGAAGAAATACGTTGCCTAAAATATCCTTGGGAATGTGGCTTTGTTACCAGAAATCTTTTGACATAGAGGAAGATAAAAGGAAGAGCTTATGGTTTAGGATCAGTGGAGATAAATTGTGAAGAGTAAAAAATCAGCTTTGGAGGAAGGGGAAATATTTAGCTGTGAGGCATTGCTATGGCAATAAGGAATCCGTGTGGAAGATTATGTGAGAAGAAGGGAAGGATAAGCAGGGATAAAGCTGTATCTGAGGAATAAAGTCATCTTTCTTTACATGTTTTTTGCTGCTCATATTAAGAAAGTTTGGTGGGGGGTGGGGGGAGAAATGAGATTTACAAAGTAGCCTCTAGTTTTTAAACCAAAATAGAGAGTTGTGGTGTTTGGTTTGGCGCTGCTGCCCAGCACAGGACCTGAAAGGGAGGCAGCAGTCTCTGGGACAGGCTCCTGGGTGTCTGTGGGGTTTCAATCCCAGCCCAGATGTCCCATTCCCTGTGTGCTCCTGGTCATGAAGCACGAGGAGGGTGGAGCTGCCAGGGCAAGGCTCACCTGCCTGGGGCTCTGGTACCTCGTGGGGAGGCACAAACCCCTCACCCCTCACCTCCTGCGTGGGCTCAGAGCATTTTCACCATCACCAGGGAAACTCCAAGCAGGAGACTGTGATGGGAAGGAGGACTGCATCTGTAGGGAAAACCCCTTGGATGGTGTGGGAGGTTGGCTGATTTAATTAGGGATGGCAAATGAGGCTGGAGGAGGAAAATTAGGGATGAGAGAACCCAAGGAGGTTGCAGCAGGAAGAAAGAGGGACAGGTGAAGGTGACTGGAACATGTTGTGCTGAAGGGAGAGAGATGTGCAGAGGAAGGGACATGTGGGAGGCTGGGGACATTGTGGAAGGAAGAAAGGTGGTGGCACAAGCTAATGGTGGTAGTGTGGACTCCTTAATAGCCTGGCACTCCTTTGAACTGGGTCTCTTATTGAACAAAATGCATAAAAGGTTGTATGGGACCACTTCGGGAAGAAATTCAGGAAGAATTTCTTCACAGAAAGGCTTGTCAAGCATTGGGAGGTGGTGGAGCCCCCATTCCTGGAGGTGCCCAAGGAAGGCCTGGATGTGGCACCCAGTGCTCTGGGCTGGGTGACAAAGTGGACATCCAGGCACAGGTTGGACTCAATGGTCTCAGAGGTCTTTTTCAGTCTAAATGATTCTGTGATCCTGCATAGCCCTGGTTGTTCTGCGTTTGGGGAACAAGCAGATGGGCACTTTCTGAAAGAAACCTCCTTGTGGGTACATGGGCACACACCAGAAAACACTGAGTCTATTTTCATTCCCTGAAATATGGAATCAGACTCATCCTAATTTTCTATTTTGATTATTCATCATTTCTTCTCTTCAAATTGAACAAAATTGATGAGTACCTAATACCCAAACACTTAAACGAGATGTACCTCACCACCAGTGCATGTGGAGCCTCCTGCCTCACACAAGACCTTTCTCAGAGTTCCTCCTGGAATCAGATTGGAGACTCAAACCCACGGCTCCACAGCCCCTGTTAATCTGCAGGTTGGTTTGGTTTGGCTCAGGAAGCCTTTGAACAGAAAGGGCTGCATCCTGACATATTGTCATATGCAGGCATTAACAGCTCTGGCATGTGAAAAGGTCATGCCACCAAGTATTAACATTATGGGATGGCAATTAAAGTAATTCATTTAAATAAGGACTTTTATTCTGCTGGGTGGCAACCAACATTAACTAAGCAGAGGGAAAGCCCGGGAAGGCCTCAAATCAGATCCTCTGCCAGTGTCATCTGATTAAAGCAGGGCCCAGGGAAGCTCAGATGGAAGGAGTGAGTCGTTCTGATAAGAAGAGGCAACTGCTCATGCATAAAAACAAGGGACTGGGGCTACAGCAGGAGGCAGCCCCAGAGGGCAGGAGCTTGGGGAAGGAGTTCATTGCTGATGCCTCAAATGCTTTAGAGGAGTGGACAGATTCATTCAGAAAGAACAGCTCTGTGTTCCACCCAGCTTTGCAGCTTCTTCTGGGCCTGAACTGGAAGACTCGTGGGCTTTGATTCTTTCTAGATACAGAAATCCAGTTGCCATTCGTTGGTGGACAAACCATGGGGGGAGGAAAGGACAGCAAAGGCCACCAAAGAGACCATCCTGCTTCAAAGATGCCATGTTTGGCTTTGCAGTAAAACACTCCAAGGAGTTTTTTTATTCCTGTTTGCAGAAAATCTCAATCCCAAAACATGGAAATAGTTAGGGTTTAAGACTGTTCTTCCTAGGAAGAGAGTACTTTTTTCAACATTAAAATTTAAGCCCTTTTTTAAAGAATAGTTAATGAGGTTGACAGATATGTCCAAACTGTTCTGCAAATACCTTCTGAGTACAATAAAAACTTGAATCTAGCTAGGTTTATTGTCAGTTTAATTATACTTTCAGTTCAGTACAGTTCAGCTACACACTCAACACATCCATGGTCTGTAAGCTCCTGGGTGCAGAGCCTTTCTTTTAATTTTGTGCAGCTCCTGGTTTAATTGAGCCCTCCTTTTGATAGATCATTACTGTCACACACACTGGTAAAACATATAACAGTCAGCAAGTAGAACAGCAGCTCATCAGAAGGAAGCAGACATTTTTATCAGTTCTTTATTGTCCACATATCTGAATGCTTATTAGTTGAAGTCCCTTTATGTGCTGTGAATATTGAATATTGAATTATGTTGCAAGTCACCCTGTGAGCAGCAAAACAAATGAAGACAGGTTTCCCTTGGATTCACATCTTCCATTCTCCATTTTCAGCTCCTTTCTGCTCAGCTCCCTTTGAGGGCCATCAGTTCTCTTACACAGGAATGAAAATAAAATACTTTTTCACATTTATGTTGATACAGGCAAGCTGAGTGAGACAAAAGCCGAAGAGCCACCCTTCTATCCTCAGACCTTTCAGCTCACTGAGGAACAACCTTGTTTTGTTTTGTTTTGTCTGTTTCTAGTTCCAGCTATGATAACTTCCTACCCAAACACCACCCTGGCAACTCAAGGCCAAAAGAAGGAGATGAGCTGCACGGCACATGGAGAGAAACCCATCATAGTCCGCTGGGAGAAGGAAGACCGGATCATCAACCCCGAAATGTCCCGTTACCTTGTTTCCACCAAGGAAGTTGGGGATGAAGTGATCTCTACCCTGCAGGTAAGAAAACAAATTGGCCCCCAAATCATCCAGAGATGTCAAGGTGTGCTTGGTTTGGTTTTGATTCGGTTGCAGGGCCAGCCTGACAGCACCAGAGCCCCAGCCTGTGGCTTGGAGAGCTGGTGGCAAGAGGAGGGAGAAGAGACTTCTGCAATCTATCCCAAAGGAAAATCTCCCTCTTCCAAAACTCCAGAGGCAGCAAGAAAGTGAGCCAGGCTCAGCCCTCCGTGCTTTCTGTCTCAGGAGCAGCATGCCTCGTGCCTTAGCCTGTCATTCCCCAGATCATTTCGAGTAAACTGCTGATGAGCTCTGGCAAATATCTGACCCCAACTCCTGATGTGTGTCACACTTACCCTCACCAAAATCACTAAACTGGTTTGAGATAAAACTGCTGCATTTTTAAATTGTTCTTCTCCCTCCCTTTCACTTGCTGGGGCTTGTGAGACCACTTTTTATAAAGTCAGGTGAGTCACTGGATTCAGGGTGTTATTTTATATGTGCCCTGGGGAAATCTAAAAGAATCTTTCAAGAAAAAAATCATTTATATGCTCACTTAAAAATCTTGATTATCGATTTTCAGTCACATTTTTAAAAATTATTTATCAGGCCTAAGGAGCTAATTATCTGTCTCATTATTGTCTGAATTCTAGTGTAACCCTTATGAAAAATTTCTTTCTTGTCCAGCCAAAAAATATGTTGGATGATATCCAGTAAAATTCTGGGTTTGTTTTCTGTGAGGGACCTTTGTCATTGATTTCATGAGGAAGAATAAATTCTATGTGTGACTTTGTTCCTATTAGTATTTTTGTGATGCTAATAATATTTAGTTCTAGAATAGACCCCTAGGCCTCTCTGCCATCACACTTCTTGTTAACTTTAATAAGATAACTTCTGGATATATAACAATATTTCTATTTGGAGGGCTGGAGACCTGCTTGGAGTGTTCTCTTCTGAGGCAATTGGGTACAGCAGGGGTGTTCTACATCCACGTACGTGTTACATACAAAACCTTTCACTTCTGAGAGATAAAACGGCCCAAGAAGGAGAAAATGTCAGATTAAGGCTGTCTCAGAAGCTCTGAGCTCAGTGCTCTTGCATGATGATGTGATATTTAGTTGTGTACTCAGCTTTTATTTTTTCAGCAGGGCCTCTGCCTCAGTGAGGCTGGACTTGGATTTTCTCTGGGGTGGAATTAGGGTTGAGTAAGGAACAACACAGTGTGATGCAAAGCTGATCTTTGAGACCAAACTTTTCACAGGTGGCCAATAATTGTGTTGATTGTTTTCTGGGCACTTGCCTTGAGCCCTTGGAGTCTGATTTGCAGAAGGACCAAGCCCTCCTAGCTGCAGCTTAACTCAGTGGCAGCTGTTATGAACACGTGAAAGGCTATTTATTGCTCAGGACTCTGAGGGGGAAGGAGGAAGGCCCTACATGTCTCAAATTGGGCTCTGGAAATGTTTGTTTCCCTGTCTCCAAGCTCAGCCACACGTGCAGGTGAACTCAGCTTGACAAGTTGCTGCATCTCAGACAATTCTCCAATTTCCTTACAGCAAGTGGGAAATTAATCCATTTATCTTAACCAGTGGTGACTGGGAGTTGTGCTCACATCACCTGGGTCTTGCTGGGGAAAAAAGAGCACGTGGAGTTTCCATGGCTCAGCTAATAGGTGGCAACTTGTCAAGCAGCCACAAACGTTGTCATACATCTGCTTCCTTAATTCCCTACATGAAATGGTGGCAATGCTCTTCATGGTGTCAGGGCTGATGAAAATAAATTCACTCGTGTTTCTGCAATGGGTGAATTCACAGAAAATGCTATGAGAAAATGAATGTCTGTTTTCAGGGCACAGTTTGAGCCATGTGCAGAAAATGAATTGCAGAGCAGCACACTGAACAATGAGAAGGAAATGTTTTTTTATATATCTGCTCATTTTAAAAAAAAAATCCTTCTTTATTGTACCTTGAATGAAGCAGTGGCCCTGTAGAAAAATATCATTATGACCATGTTTGTAAATATTAGATATAAATTTCCTTGCTATTAAACAACAAACTGAAAAGAAAGACCACACAAAACTTTATAACAAGGCACCATGCTGAACACTACAGTGTTCACCACCAGTGTTTGAGCCTTTATTTCCTCCACACAGACTTTGGCCACTTGAGTTATTCCCAGAAATAGCTGGAAAAATTTGGAGGCAGCAGGAAGCACCATTTTGCATGGCAAATTTCAGCCAACAGTTAAACACTTGGCAAACTTGCAAGGAACTGGAAACAAGGCTCCTAAGGAGAAGCAGCAGGAATAGGTAGAGCTCCAGCTCCTGACTACACATGTAGAGCTAGTAGCCTGTCCTCAGCCCAGGTGCTGCTGGCTTTGATAATCTCAGTATTTTGGAAGCTTTCCTATGCAAATATATGCGTGTAATCTGAAATATTGCAATGTCTATTTATTGCTGTAGAGGAGAACAGTCTGCATGATTTTTCTTGAGCCACACAGACAAGTTGTTGGTTTATTTTCTCTGCCTGCTGTTCAATCCATCACTTCTTTTCCTACCTCCTATAGATTCTGCCAACTGTGCGTGAAGATTCTGGCTTCTTTTCCTGCCATGCCATCAATTCTTATGGGGAAGATCGTGGAATAATTCAGCTCACTGTGCAAGGTAAGGAGAGGACAACACAAGGAATAAAACACACAGCTATTGTAGGACAGGAAGTGCAGAAATCTGCAGGGGGAGGGAGGTTCAGATTCCTAACTGTGTTCCTCATTGTCAAAGAAATGAGGAGCTGCATGAAGATTTTCAGTCTTTCCTTTTCCAGCATCATAGATTAAATCAAAATAAAAGATAAGCTTGAGTCTTTCTAGATATGTAAGAATTAATTAGATTTTTTTTTCTTAATTACAGTAGTTGACAATTGCTAAGGATACTTAAAACCAGCATCTTCATTAAGTGGATATGGAGGATTGAGGGAGAGCAGGTTGCATTTGATTTTAAAGAACAACTGTGCTTCAAACCCAGGTCTGAAATAAAGCAAAAACATTTCTCTAGAGAAATGTTAAACCTGCTGTGGAACTTAGCAAAATATTTCATGTTTAATCAGTCAAAATAAATTGTGAGCAGTTTGCAGGATCCAAACTCTAGGAATTTGTGTTGTCTGGAGCTGGGGTTCCCCTCCCACAGGGCAGAGACAGCAAGTCTTGGAGAGGTGACAATATCTGAGATGCAGGGCAGGACTCAGGCACTGGCCACTGCTCATTCCTGTGTGGTGCTGCTTCCTCCTGTACCTCTCCGAGCCTGCACACAGCAAATTCCTACAATTTCCAGATTTCTCTCTCACTGCCCTTGATTCTAAGTAGCAGCAAATTCCAGCAGATGCCTAGGGCAGCCCTGTTGAAAAATTCAGGTGGAGTTTGGGGACATGTTCACAGTTCCACCACTGCTCATCCAAGCTGCCATGACAATTTAAAGGGACATTAGAATGGGTCTAAGTGCTGGTTATTTATAACATAACTTTAGAGGCAGAAAGAGGCTTTTAGAGTGATTTTATCAAATTATTCTGTTATTGAACTAAGACTTTTAAACACACTCAAAGAGAGAAATCTTACTCCCTCTCCCCACCAAATTTAGCACTTTTGAGTTGTGTACTCATATTTCTAGGATCATTTTTTGTGTAAAATTACTGATAGAAGTATCAGTGAAAGGTGGTGTTTGGGGTAAAACACCTTTCCTGGAATGAAAGTCCAAGCTGAAGGGATTTTAAGGAAATGCAACCAAGAAAGTTAGAGAGGAGCCAGTATTCAAGACGACACCAGTGACTCTGAACTGAAAAGTGCTGAGTGCTTCCAGCAGGTGATTAACAGCATCAGGGGCCCAATGAGTGCCCAGAGAAATGCCAGGAAGGCTGAGGCAGCGCCGTGCTGGTTGGTGTGGCACCGTTAATGGGGTCTGTTCTGAGCAGAGCTGTGTGTGTGTGTTTGCCCAGAACCCCCCGACCCCCCCGAGATAGAGATCCGGGAGGTGAGAGCTCGGAGCATCGCCCTCAGGTGGACAATGGGCTTCGATGGCAACAGCCCCATCACCGGCTACGACATCGAGTGCAAGAACAAGTCAGGTAAGGGGCAGCCTCAGTAATCCCCACTGCTGGTCATTGCCCACTGAGCTTGGGTTGTAAAAGGTAATTCATGAATTGAAAGTGCCTGATGGAATTCTCTATCACGGTTTGTTTAATCTTCCACAGGAAGATTTATCTTCATTTGGGGTTTTTTTGTTTGTTTTTGTGGTAAATACACTAAATTTAGCAATTGCTGCTTTTCCCTTTTACCACTTCATGCTATATTTACTGAGGCAAAAATGTTGTGATGTTTTCATTAGTAGATAAAATATTTTCAAGTGTGTTGAATCATCATTTTTAGCCTTGCCTTGTAAATGAAATCAATAATGTACAGGAGAGATTGATAATGCACCTGAAACATGAGGAGTGGAAATTCTCCACTGAGGCAATTATCAGGAATCGCAGGTTTGGAGACACAGATTGGGCAAGGATGCCTTCAAGGGATATGGATACCTAAAAGTTTCTGGGCTCTGTTTTCTTTTGGATTGTTTTAATTTCTTCCCAACCACCCGCCCGCTCCAGAAAAGTTTTTGAAAGTCACTCTCCTTTCTCACCCTAAAACATCTCTTGTATTTCTCAAATATGAGAATAAATATTTAAGAATGATGTGACTCAGCACAACCCCATTTAGGCCAACTGAGGTGCTTCCCTCTGATCAGGGACAGGAAGGGATTCCAGAGCTCTAAAACAACTCTGTTAGATTTAGTTTGATGTTTTCAAGTGATAATGCAGAATGCAGGCAAAGATTAGGTGGAGGTCACTATGAACCTTCATTGAAAAATGATGTCTTTCTAATAACTGGATTAGAAATTAATCAGTGGAACGATAAATCAAGAGCCAGACAGCAAATGAAGCATCATCAGATGGGATGGAAACATCAAGACACAATATATTGATAAAGGTTAAAAAATTAAAGAAAGGAAAAGAAGAGGGAAGCAGAATTGGTGTCAAAGAAACATTTCTTTTTCTGTATCTGAAGACAAGTCCTGGAGGTCATGTGCTGACAAGAGCAAATTATCTTCTCACTGCAAACAACAGAAATGTGATTTTTAAAGTATGAAGGTGTCTGTTTGGAGAAACTTGGATCAGGTTTTTGAATTCTTGCGCATGAATTTTGTCAATAATTAAATTATCAAAAAGACGAAATACCAAAAATTAAGAACTTGCATGGGGTAGATGGAGGAATTTAGAACAAAGAGGAAAAAATTAAGAAAACTTCTCAGCATCCAGATATTAAAGGCTTGGAACAAAATTTAGATTACATATTCCAGGAACATCCCCCCAAGACCAAAGTGAACCTGTAAACTGTGGAGTTGTGTTTAGTGAGAATTTTCCACCTCTGTTGCCTTTCCTGAGGACTCAGAAACTGTTTCAGATAAGATGCATCACAGAGGCATCTCAGGAAGGAAAGCTTCAGTTTCACAGAACGTGCAGGTGACCACAAAGCAAGCAGGGACTTCGCTGTATATGCAGCCCTCACATATCCCATCACAAAACCGTGGAATTTAGGTGGGAAGAAACTATTAAGAGCATCAAGTCCAAAGTCAGCTGAGCACTGCTGATACCTACAGACACAAAAGGTGCATTAATTGCCCTAATGGAATTAGTTACTCCACGGACCATGAAGCTGCTTGTCCTGTAGGGTCCAGCTGCCATCCCAGAGCGCTACGAATAGCAGGAGCTTGGTGTTTCAGGATGTTCTGGTCCTTAAAGGCATCACCTGTCTGTACAGAACTCTGGCACTCAGACCTGGCCCTTCATGGAGACCACTCCTGTGCAGGCTCCAGACCTTTCCATCGGAGGAGTGCAAAGAGGTCTGGAGAGAAGGAATGGGGGTGGGGGTGGGGGGTGTCCTCCTTTGCGCCTCTCTCCGCACCCTTTTTAAATTTTTGCGTCATTAGGGCAATCTTAGGGACAAACTTTGAATCAGTTCTGCTTAATTTCCCTTTCTTGTGATCTGGTGTGAGATAGACATCCTCCGGGTCCCCGAGGTCTTCTCAGGGCTGGGGGTTCCAAAAATCTTCCCCGGGAGCCGCGGGGGTCCGGCCGGGCTCGGGGCCGGTGCAATACCAGAAATAGCCACTGGGTGGCAGCGCCAGACCGGGCCTGCGAGCGGCGGCCGCTTCTCCAAATCCCCAAATTCCCCAAATCCTCCCGGAACGGCCCAAAGCTTCATCCTTCCCTCTAGGACCGGGCGGGGAGCGGCTAGTTTTCTTCAACACGTGATTTTCTAATAGATCATTCTGCAAGCATGTGTTTTGTGGAACACTGAGAAATGCCAGGGCGTAACATTTTATGAGTAGAATAAAGAATAGAGCCTAAAAGTTTTTCTTTTTTTCCTTCTTTCCCTTTCCTTTCCTTTCTTTCCCTTTCCTTTCCTTTCCTTTCCTTTCCTTTCCTTTCCTTTCCTTTCCTTTCCTTTCCTTTCCTTTCCTTTCCTTTCCTTTCCTTTCCTTTCCTTTCCTTTCCTTTCTTCTTTTCTTCTTTCTTTCTTTTTCTCTTTCTTTCTTTCTTTCTTTCTTTCTTTCTTTCTTTCTTTCTTT
>VYXG01005902.1:0-15873 GCA_013397235.1 Lanius ludovicianus
GTCTTTTCAAACCAAGACATATACCTATGCTCCTACGCTTATCTCTAGATTAATAGCATGTCCCAGTTACCAAAAGAGAGGGGCTTCTTAGACTATGCTGCAGCTTCTATGTCCTTTGCACCAGAAGGCAAGAGGCAGAGATAAGGACTGATGAGAGGATGGTGTGTGAATAGTCTCATGCTGCTGTGAATTCAGGATTAATTCGAGGCACAGGCAAGGACTTGGACTTTAGGAAGATGTGCTGTAGAATCCCCCTTGACAGATTGAATATGCTGCCCTGTGAATTAAAATACACTTGAATAAAATTAAAGTTGCTGAAAATTAAAACTAAGAAGTCCAATTTAATGGAATTTTAGTAATGACAAAACAGCACAAAATATTCCTACACACAGGCAATTTGGGAATAAAGGCTGGTAATAACTGGTTTATAAAAGGAGACTAAAACATCATGTTTTACACAGCAGGAATAAGAAAACAGGTTTAGAGTGGTAAGAATTACATAAATGTTTAAGTATGTTGAACAAAATATTTATTCAGTGATCTCAACAGTGCACTGCTAAGTTTGAGGTGATATTCTTGAATGCTTACCAAAGCTGGTTATTAAAATGATGTTTGTTTATCTGAGAGACTTAAAAAACCGGAGATATGAGAATTTTTATCCAAACTGAGATGAAAACCAGTAGCATTTCTTTAAGTACAAGGATTTAGGAAATGAGAAGATATGCAAAAGTGACTGTCAGTGATAATAGCTGGAATTGAGAAGTGGGAGGTGGGAGGTGGGTGACTGTTCTGTATTCCTCTGATCCCTCTTGTTTTGTGTAGTTGTAGACACTGAGAGCACAGTTCATATAACTCTTGTCAGCATTTACTCAATACCCAAGAGTTAGCCTGACTTTCAGTTCAGCTGCAAATTTAACTTTAGTCTTTATTTTAAAACGATAAACCTGTATTTGCCTCTGTGGGTCTGTATTTATTAGAAATACTTTATGTGCTTTTTTTTTTTTTTTAAATCATGCTTCATATAAGAGGACTCCTACCAAGAGTAGTTCATCTATAAGGAGCAGAGTACTTACGAAAATTTGGGACCTAGTTTGATCTCATTTATACTGATGTAAATAACGAGCTATGATTTCAGATTGGCACTTGCAGAAATTAGATGCTAACTTCTGGGCTGGTTCTTTCTGCATAAGGTTATCTGTTGTCATACCAACAAAGTTTCAATTTAATGATTCGATAACTTAACCACTGTCATCTCTTCTGATTTGCAGATGGGCTTCTTCCGCCGGAGGTACAAAGAAATTATTGAGGCTGAAAAGAGCAGAAAGGAGAATGAAGATAGTTGGAACTGGGTCCAGAAAAATCAGTAAACTGCCCATGAAAACAAAAGCCCAGTCATATGACATGCACTCGCTTGCCTATAGGTCCTGCTCTCGTATCTTCCATATGTGGAAGAAAGAATCTTCTCCAGATTTTTCGGAGACCCCTTGGATGCTGTGTCTTTATTACTCCAAAAAGCTAGGGAACATATCCTGAGGCAACCACTGCAGCCATGTCAAGTGACTGGAGTGATTCACACTTCATTTAAGAGTTGAACTTTGAACTTTGGTCACCAAGGTGCAGTGCAGAGCAATATTTATGAATCCAACTATGTGGTATGCCCTCAGGGGAAGATTTTTACTTAAAAATATTTTTTATAAATATAAGCTTTTTATATTGAGTATGTCTTTATATTTGTATCGATGTTTTATAATTTCTATTGAATAACTATATAGTTCACTCAAGCACTGATATCTGGCTAAATCTTTGGAAATACATATATATATATATAAATTCTATTGTACTTTTAAACATCAATGCAAGAGGGAGATTTGCAGATAAAAGTAGCTGAAATCCTCATAATTCACAAGGCTTGGTATTATCATATATAAATCATTTAATGGAAATAAGCCAAAATCTTCTCACTGTCTCTTTCTTTAAGTTGAATTTGGTGTTTGATTTATAAGCTAAAGAACCTAAAGTATTTCACAGTCTGTATCTTAGGTCTGTCC
This sequence comes from Lanius ludovicianus, assembly GCA_013397235.1. Lineage (NCBI taxonomy): Eukaryota > Metazoa > Chordata > Aves > Passeriformes > Laniidae > Lanius > Lanius ludovicianus. The sequence goes on from VYXG01005902.1 coordinate 2,049, forward strand.
TTTACTAGCCTGGATGGGAGAGGATGAAAACACTTCTTCAGTGACATGTAGCAAGATGTAGCTTGCTTTGGCTCACTGAAGAATGGCATCACAGAATGTTCTTTTTGGGAAGTATTCTCTTGCAGTCTTTAGGACTGTACAGTTGGGATACCAAAAGGATATAACTGGGCCAACCACTATGGCATTGACAATTTCCTTTAAATGAAAAAAAAAGTAATTAAGTCATATTAATATTAAGACAGATAGTTTTAAAGCTACTGTTAAAGATTGTGATCTGTTGCTGTCAAAGCAAGTGATAAATTGCTACAAGCTATGAACATTAGGCCTGCCATGTGAGTTACATACTTGAGTCATGAGTATGACTATTTATATAAGAGAGATAAGTAGATGGAAGGATTAAAATGTTTGGATCTTTTGAGTCTTGAGATTGCCTGTCTGGGTGTCCCAAGTACTGAATGTATTTCCTCAAGAATTTAGAAGGAGGTTTAGTCAAGGTGCAGATGTTATTGTATGTCAGCTTGCCACTTTGATTGCTGGTAATTCTTTAATAAATCATTTGTTGAATTAGAAGAAATCTAATTGCAATTAATTCAAACATGTTTCTTCAAAAAGCTCTTGTATTTCTGAATAGAAATAGTGGAACTCTATAAGACTTGGGTTTATATTCTACTTGTATTTTTCACTTTGTATAAATGAGTAAATATCATGTTGGTATAAAATCCAAGTAAAGCAAAGAAGGGCCGACCTCTGTGGTAAAAGTGAAACCAGGATTGAAAGGCTGTAGGATGTTTTCTTCCTCAAGGGTGTGGCAAAAGAACAGCTGGAAGTTTGGAAGCTTGAACGCAGAGAACATGTAAGAAATCTGCTTGAGAATAGGTCTTGCTTTTCCTTGCCATATTCATGATAGCTTCAAATTCTGAAAAATGGACCACACCCATATTCCTGTTTGCTTTTAACTGCAACCATCATCAAGTGTCTGCTATTACTACAGTACTGATCAGCATTTATTAACTATTAGCTATCTGCATGCATTAGGGAGAAAATACTTTTTAAAGTGAATTAAGTGTATTGATTCAACATCTGACAAGAAAAACTATTAGTCTGTTCAACTATTTTTCTTAAAACAATAATTATTGATTTAACACATTCTATGTGACAAATGATCATTTAAGCCAAAATGCACAGCAAAATCCTGTTATAAGCATGTAGTGGAGTGCAGATTTTCCATCAGAGTGCAAAACTAAAAGGCTGATGGCATTTGACTGTACTGTTGTACTATCATCTAGAGACAGAAGCATAGAATTGCTTGGAAGGGACCTTAAAGATTTAGTTCCAATGCCCCTGCCATGGGCAGGGAGAATTTTTGCTAGACCTGATTCCTCAAAGCCCAATCCAGTCTGTCCTTGAACTGCTGTATTGTCAGAGAGTCAACAATGGCTTGTGTTGGAAGGAACCTTAAAGATCATCTACCTCCAAATCCCTGTCCATGGCTGTGACAGGTCACTCCGAGCCCCATCCAAGCAGGCCTTGAATGCTTCCAGGGATGGGCCATCCACAACTTCTCTGAGCAACCTGTTCCAGTTTCTCATCACCCTCACAGTAAAGAGTTTCCTTCAAATATCTAGTCTATATCTGCCTCTAATATTGAAGGTTGTTGAATTCCTTGCAGTCTGACACGAGTTAGTTTTGTTAACCAGCAAAAGCTAAATGTCTGTTTTTTCTGTTAAAAAAAATCCAAGTCAGACAGAAATTGGATGTGAGATTGATTCACTGCTATAAATTGAAATTGCTTGAAGTACTTGATAAAAAAAGGGGTTGGTTTATTATTTGTAAGAATCTTCAGTATCTGCCCTCTCTAAAACTGAGCCCCCCAAAATTACTAAGTAAAATTGCTGAAAAAGTAATTCAGGGCATAAGTGAAACTACTTGTGAATTGAACTGAATGTAGAAGTGTCTGTTAAAAAAAAGAAGAAAGTTCCATTTGAAAAGCTGAAATAATTAATATCACTTTTTAAAACAAAAAATTACTTTGAAATCTGCCAGAAGTGCTTTCTTACAGTATTTTAAAAATCCAAATTAGTTATACCTTTGAAACATCTTTTAAAACTATATAAAGAAGAGAGTTTAAAAAAATTACAAATTAAACATTTCAGATTTTATTGGATCTTCTTTTTGTTTTGTCTCAAAGCAAAAATGGTTTTATGTGTAAAAAACAAATAAAAGTAAATCACACTTGAGCCCACACTGAACTTGTTTCATTTCTGACTTCAATTGTCATAGAATTGATCCAGCCCATGTCATTCCTTAGGGAAAATCTAGTTGTTGGCCAGGTAGATGCCATATTTGGGAAATAATCCACAAATTCTTAGTCTCATCACTGCTAGGCACTCTGTCATTCTGTTGTCATGGATGGTTTTGGTTTTATATGTATACTCTCCAATTTTTTTTCTCTATTTCTTTTTTCAAATCAAATTCCATCGTGGCTCTTGCTTCCAGCTAGGATACTTAGATATGACAATGAATCATACCAGTTCTTCATATTAAAATACTGTAGATGCAGCTTTCTACCCCTTAAAAAGCAACCAAACAAAAAGTCCCACTAATATCAGTTGGTTGCAATCAGTTTCTAATCCCAAAATCTTATGAAAATGTAATATACTTCAAGAATGTGTAGAACATACCTCTGCTATAGAATTGCTGGGTTTTGGATTTTTTAGTAAAGAAATCATCATAGATATCTAGAGACATAGTTACTTTGGAAATTGCTTTTAGGGCTCTTTGTACTGGTGGAAGACCACAGCTTTATGTACCACAATGCCAAAGGCATTAGGCGAGTTCCAATTACATGTGGGCTCCAACATGTAGGTAGCACCCTTCAGTGTAAAAATAAATGTTCTCAGTCATTGGTGGTAGGAGAATGCTGCGGCCAACAGGAATGCATCTGTCAGCTACTTGTTCATTTCTTTGTGCTGTTCTGCTTGCACAGAGGCTGAGGGAAGTCATTGTACAAGTGCTTTCCAATTAATCCATTTTCAGACAATGTCATGAGAGTCTTGGACAATTTCATTGAAAGGTTTGCTGAACCTTTTTTTTAATTTTTTTTTCCCCCAACAGGCTCACTTTACACTAGCTATAGGATATGGAGGAGGATGCTTAGAAATGGGGCAGTAACATTTTCAAATGCTCTGGCATCTGACATATCTAACCTTGCAATGTACAAGGTGTCTTCTTACAAATAGTACCCCAAAGTTGTTTTTAGGATAGGAAGAAAACAATATCAGAAAAAGATGATCAGGAAGAAAGGTGGGGGAGAGAATCAAAAGAAAAATATCACTTAATGCAGAGCCTGTGCTGTTGCAGCCCTGTGTAGTTTCCATCATGATTTCAAGAAGATCACAGTCATTTCACAGTTTTGGTGGCCCACAGCGCAGCAATGACCCACCTTTCACAGCATGTTTTAATTTAAAAACCAAGGGGCTTGGGTCTTGAAATTTCTCCCCAAGCAACAGCACAACTAGTGTGATTCAAGGATGTCACTAGTACTCTCTGGTACTTGGCCATTGTAGCTAACAAAAACACCTGCTTGTTTTTTCTGAATGAACTTGTTCTTTTATTTGCTTAATTGTAATGAGGATGTCAGCAAACTGTAGAAAATAGTGGAGCAGCCTCTGAATTGAAGTAATCTCACAAGTTGCTTGGAATATCTGACAGAGAAATTATGCCTGATGTGAACTCCAAGCCTGTAAACCACTTAAGCAATCTTTTAATCTCAAAGTGGCAAAGACTGCAATGCCAAGCAAAACAGTGAAAACAGCCCTTTCTATGCCTAAATGCATGAGTGGTAATGACCCCACATACCAAGTCAGTGATGTGCAGGTAGCTCAGCTTGATGAAAGCAATACTTATGAAAAATTTTTCTTTGACGATATTTAGTATGAACTTTCTTGAATCCCTCCTCTATATGGGCACATTTTTTAGTCTTGCACAAGTTTAAAGCATAGTATCCATCTGGCATGGTAATATATAATATTGCTTTCCCTAAAGAATTAAGGGAGTCATGGAACTAATTTCTATCCTTTGTCCAAGTCTACTCACTTGCTAGGGTTTCTTGGATTTAAATTAAAGTAGAATTCAATTCATTTAATGTGCATTGATTAAACTGGCATGAAGACTAATTGCTTTTGGAGCTTGGTTTGCATACCCAGTAGAGTACCTGCACCATTGACACTTCTTTTTCTTAGAATGTCACTGCTTATACATTGTAAAATTGTATGTTTCTTTTTGTGAACTTGTGGTTGAAAGAATGTGTTCACTCTTACTGATGTCACCTGTATTTAGAAGCTTGTGTTCACCTGCATTCTGATTCACTTGCACTGTTTTGAAAATGTCAGGTTTACAAAAAATACAACTTCATGGAATAAAAAGTGACTGCAAAATTATCCTAATAATATAAGTTTGTCAGTTATTGTCCTTGTCTGGCTTAGATACTTTTCCATTAACTGGGTGAGACATTTTCTCCTGTATGTTTGAATTAAATACTATACGTATGTGTTTATCCATGTGTGGATAATGGACATCTTTTGTTGTAATTCTGTGATTTATAAAATCAAGCTATTTGGAGACAAAGAGTACAACTGACTTAACTACAGTATTTTAACACCATGGAAATAAAATAAAGGTAGTGAGAATTATTTATATTTCATCAGTCTTGTTTTATCAACATGAAATCAAACCCCATGTGATTGTGATACTGACCTATGATAAGAGTGTCAACCTGTGTAACTTGAGTTCTGTGTCCCTCTATGAATTTGGATTAAAGTTGAATTATTCTGCTTCATGCATTTTTCCTGCAAGAATTCATAGTCCATAGTGGCTGGAATATAGTAGCTAAGTGTCTTAGGGTGACATTTCACATAGAACACATAGGGAAGGACTTTTTTTTCCACCTAGCACAGAGGCCCTGGCCCTGGGCCAAGGCCCAGCTCCAAGCTCTGGACTTTGGATTTTTTCGCCAGGTTTCCCTCTATAGCAAGGGGGTTTATTGTTTAGCATTATTACCCTTTTTCTGTGTGTTTGTTAAATAAATAGTTTTTATCTCTTTCACTTTCTTTAGAGGAAAAAAGTTTTTTCCTGAATGTGGTGGGGGACAGGTGGTTTGTAACCTACCTTCTCTCGGAGTATATATTTCTAAATTTGGCTAAACCATGCTGCTGGGGCCCTAAGGGCCCTGTAACAGTACATAGGCCTTAGAACAAGGGACACACAGCTTACCTACCTGAGACCAATAGAGCAAGTACACGTTCCACCTATAACCAATAGAAAGTATGATGTACACACTTGGGGCCAATAGGGGAGTGACACGACTGCTTGTACGGGACCGAGAGAACTGTATAATTGGGTGTAATGTACAACAATAAACGGAGTATGTTAGGTGCATCACATTGGTGTCAATTGCTCCCCCCCACTTCTGGCCGCGGCACCATGCTAAATAATATATTTGAAATAATGTTTTCAAAACTATACATCCCCATGCTTACTGGTCACCTGTATAGGGAGCAGAAGCTGTATGCAAGCTTTTACTTCAAAGTGTTCTAAGTGTTTCAGTGTTCTCCAGCTGTACTAAAGCAGTCTGTTTCCTCAGTACTAAGACTGTTGCTATGTGTCTAAGAACAGTCTGGGCAGAGTTAGGACCTAACTTTTGACTCAGAGCACATTTGTACTGGTGGAAGACCACAGCTTTATGTACCACAATGCCAAAGGCATTAGGCGAGTTCCAATTACATGTGGGCTCCAACATGTAGGTAGCACCCTTCAGTGTAAAAATAAATGTTCTCAGTCATTGGTGGTCAAAAGTGGTAGGAGAACGCCGCTGCCAACAGGAATGCAATGCCCAGTTCACTTTGAAGATTAGTGGACGTGCTAGTGTTGCAGCAGCTAAAACAGTAACCAGACACTTTTGGATGTACTAAAATCTCTTTGTTATCAGGTGAGCATGTATGTGTCTGTGTGCGTAAGCAGGAAATGTACATCCTCTTCTGGGGACAGAGGACTGATGAGCTAACGGTGCCCTCTGTAGGGCTCACTTCTTGTCTTCTTGATAAGCAGAGAACAGCAGTTTGTAGATAGCAAGATTTTGTGTGTTATGTTACCCCAAATAGCTTTTAAGACCTTTTAGGACTTCTGTGACCAAGTGGCTTTGTTTTAGAAATCAAACCCACAACTTTTAGCAGATTTATTTATTCCAGTTTCACCCAGAAAGGAAGAAGAGATCAAAATTCAAGAAAAATAAGATGTTCTTTTACAATGGAAAAAAACAGCTCATTTGTTAACATGCTGCTCAGCCTGGCTCACATGTCTGGACTGGAGCTGGTCTGACACTTTGGCTCTCTATGCCTGCCATTGGCCTGCTCTTTGGATTGGATGTAATGGAAGTTTCTCTGCTAAATCTTTTCCATTTAGTAGTGACATACCCCTTGAAAAAGATAGGAGACTTTTCCCCATAGCTTTTGGGTCTAGTGGGGTGGATATTGACCTGAGTAGTGCTGGGTAAGATGTCTTGATTTTATTAAAATTCTGAGTGCCCTTAACACACTGGATATAATTGAGATCCTGAAGGTCTAAGGACAGTGTCATGGGAATCATTAAGGACACAATGTAGATTTAGTGTCCTCTGGCCCCACTTTGCTTACTACCAGAATTAAAATACAATGAAGGCAGCTATTTTGTGCAGATTCAAATGTACAAATTAATTTAAAGTCATACGACTACTTATTACAACACATCCAAAATTTCAGTGTTTCAAATGGCTGCAATTGGAGATTTTATTTGCAAGTGGTTTTGAAGTAAAGAATGATAGTGGAGAAATGAATCCTATTAATAAAAGAGCAGGGAATATTAGTTTATCACGTCTTGCTCATGCTATAATCTCCTGTAACTGTTGGAAAGGATTAATTTACATATTTCTAGTTCATTTCTTCTTTGCCTTTGATGTAGTTAGTGCCACTTTAATGCTCGAACTTCTAGATATGCAATGTTTTAGTAAGTTAACCTTTAGTAAGTTCAACAGCTGTAAAGAATCAGAATTTAATGAAGTAGTAACCCTGAGCAGAGATCTCCCTGCTGCAGACATTCATTCAGATATGATGTATTGACTTGCATTAAATTATTCTAGATTTATACCAAGGCAAGTGAGAAGGGATTCAGATGGGTTCCTCTGAAGCTGAAGGACACACATCATAAGACCAGCTTTGCACTAACCTGTGTAACTGGTAATGTACAGTAATTTCTGTCTTTTAAGCAGTATTCCTCCAGGCTTGCAATCTGACATCTATGTAATTCAATTTTAGTGAGGCTGCTCTGTGTTATAGTCCAAAAGAAAAAAGGAATAGTAAAGGAAGTGACCGCTTTATCCAGCAGAGACCACTTCATAGAGAGAATGTATTCTGTCCTACATCAGTCTCTCAATGGAGATAGACCACTTGAGAACTGGGCATGATCTGCCCCCTTACCTTCGTCTAACTCAAATGATCAGACTAATTACTAAAATTATTATTTTACTGTGTTGATTTTAGGTGAATAGCACAGAGCAGGAGACTGACAATAAAGTGACTACCTAGTAAGGAGTCAGAATACTTGCTCAGTATTAAATTAATGAAATCTGTATATATTGGATAGAAGTTGATATAAATATGGTAAAATACTTTTCTCCATTTTAATTTCCAGGGTGAGACATGAGAAATCCAATCTCACAGTCTATGAATACAGAAGTTTTTTTGGTGAGATTGCCAAATGCCAGAATTGAGGTAGCATGTTGCCCTGTTTCTTAGCTCAAGACTGTATCCCTGACATGACTTCATCAAAGGAGAGACCCATGTTTCACCTTGGCCAGGTGGCACATGTTACACCTTGTTTCATATTCTACTGCCTGTTCAGCTATGTTTGTCCTGCTCTCACTCCCATTCTACAGACAACACCAGGTTTTTCCCCTGGCCTTTCTCTGAAGCTTTTCCTCTGCTTCATAACTCCGCTTCATAACTCTGCTTTGTACCTGCTTGATAACTTCTCTCTCAATTTGTCTGAATAAGAAAGCTAACTTAAATTTAAGTGACTTTTCCCTACCTGCGCTTAGTTTGAAATATGTCACTGTTGTTTCAGATCCAAAAAAGATTTGTCCTGAAAACCTGGCAGTTTTCCCAACTACATCAGCAGTTCTGAGGCCTATGGGAGGTTAGGTCAGGAACTGTGGTACTCTCCTCTGGTTTCTTTTCATGTAATTTATTAGCCAGGTTGAAATGTACCTTGTCAAATCCCTAATAAATGTGAAATTTGAGAGAGGTAGAGAGATTGACAGACAGATACGTATGAGACTTAAACCTATTTTGAAAGGGGACAAATCATTTAAAAAAGGACAAGCCTGCCAGAGCCTGAACCATTCAAAATAATATGCACATTTTTTTTTTAAATTCTGAAACACAGTTAGGAACATGGAACTGGAAGGTTCTCAGTTTCAGTTCTCCTATTTTCTTTGGCAACTATTCTATATATTTCCTTTAATGAACTGAACAAATTCCAGTAGAACTAGTTAAATTTATTTTTCTTATTATTCTTGCTAAAGACTGTTCTAGCATTTTGTTTTAATGCTGCCTTTCATGGTCATTTTCTTCCCAGTTTGTTCTCTTCCCCTCAAGGTCTTTTAATTTAAAGAGCTCCTTTCTTTCCTTCCTGTTCTGAGTTGATCTTTCTTGAATACAGGTGACCAGACTACTTCCTGGATGAGATACTGTTACAAACCTATTTAAACATGGAAGAGCAAAGAAAACTAAGTGTGAATAGAATGGATCAAACTCAGAAAGGTTCAAAATACACACCAAAACTTGATTAAAACCAGATGTTGGTACCAAAAGTTTGATATATTTTACTTAATAGTAAAAGAAAGATGTAAAGAGAGAGAGAGAGAAAGAGAGAGAGAGAGAAAGAAAGAAAGAAAGAAAGAAAGAAAGAAAGAAAGAAAGAAAGAAAGAAAGAAANCACCCTCCCAAGGGTCCCAATGACATCTCACTGCTTTCCTCCATCTGGTCTGGGTGGTGAGGGTCCCTTGCTGCCCCGCCAAAAAGTGGAGAATCCAATGCCTCAATATATGCTTGGGCTGGGTGGGAATACCCAGGTACCTCCCCTAGGGGGGCTAGGTTTGACACTGTCCTTAGCAAGACTCTGGATTTGTTACATCATGTGCAGTGCTCTCGTGCAAGGTCTGGGGACCCCTTTGNGTGGAGGGCAGACAGAGAGAGTGACAGGGATTAGGTAGAAACACATCACCCTCCCAAGGGGCCCAACGACATCTCACTGCTTTCCTCCATCTGGCCTGGGTGGCGAGGGTCCCTTGCTGCCCCGCCAAAAAGTGGAGAATCCAATGCCTCAATATATGCTTGGGCTGGGTGGGAATACCCAGGTACCTCCCCTAGGGGGGCTAGGTTTGACACTGTCCCTAGCAAGACTCTGGATTTGTTACATCATGTGCAGTGCTCTCGTGCAAGGTCTGGGGACCCCTTTGTGGGGGAGCCTTTGATGGGCCATGACACCTCCTCTGCTGTCCCTCACGTGAACGTGGATTTTTCCGGGGTGAAGGGGCCCCTTGCAGCTGGGCTCCTCTGCACAGTGGAGGATGGATGTTCACTGCCTTGGACCAGAGACTTTATCACCGCACACCCAAAATCTCTCCTCCCCACCCCCCCACTTTGGTGTGAGGGTCTGTTTGAGCCTGACAGTTGACAAACCTGGATCTGTGGTCTCCACCCTGAAGGTGTGAAGCTTAATCCTCTTGTGAATGTGTTCTTCTCCCCCAGCCCAGACCTGAGTCACTTTATCTTATCTCTATCAGCTTGCAGTCCAATGGCTCAGTCAGGGCCCCATTCAGGGTGTGGTGGTCTTCCATGTAGCTTTTGTTACACAGTTTTGCTATTATAGGCAAAAGTCCTTCATGAAGATGTTTGAGCCATAAACTATAACATTTCAGTCTCTGACTGTAGAGGCTGGTGGGCCTGCTGAGAAAGCTTCCCCAGAATGCTCTATTCTGTTCTGTTAATGTACCCCAGTTCTGATCCCCTGGCTGGCTCCCTTGGTGGCTACAACCCTTGTTACTTGATACGCCCTGGGAGTTGCTTCATCAGTTCCTTTACCCTGGACCCCTCATTGTTGTCCCCCATGAGTTCCCTGAACCCTTGCATGGTGCAGACACATTAAATCTCTCCTGTAGAACTCTGTGCAAAGACTCTTGCTGCTCATTTCACCATTGGACTGCTGTAGCCAGCTATCTGGTCTGTGTGTGCAGGTGTGCTGGCTGCACCGAGCGGCTTTCTCCTGGAGACGCCTTTAGGAAGGTCACAGCATGGAACCAGCCAAGATGATCACAACATCTGACGGATACCAAATTCCTTGTCCAATGCCTTGTACATCACGTGTACGCAAGACTGTCTCTCCTAGCTTCATGAAGGCTACCAGTTGTCTCAGATGTCTTGAACAATAAGGGACATTGAAAACTCCAGCACAAACAACCTTTCTCAAGAGCTTTACATCCACCATTTTGTGTAGTCCAGAACCCAAATATTGTCCATACCACAGGGAGAAGATTATTATGAATGAAGGGAACCATTCCATGCCTGTATTTGTAGATCTTAGGAGTATGATGTCTTCCTGTTAACTGAGCTGGAAGGGAATCAGAGAGGGTCTTTAGGAGAGGCTTTGGCTGTATTCTGACTGAAACTAACCATCCTGGGAAGGTCATACCAATGTTATTTGGTGTCTAATCAGAGTCTTCTCAGGAATAAGATGTACCCATAACCCTTCATCATTTCCATGTGACTCCTTATGAAAAGGAAGCTTCCATCTTCTTTGTAGCCACCCTTTAAATACCAGAAAATGGTGATTATAGTCTCTCCCAAGCTTTCCTTTTCTCAAGACAGATAATGAAAGCAATATGAAAGAATCTTGAGTTATTTCTTTCTGCTCTAATTTATTTAAATGGTTAACTTTTGGTGGTGGTGTTCCTTGGAGAGTAGCATTTGGTTTAAGCTAAGCCTTTTGGAAATTGCTTCAGTACTCCAGCTCAGTTAGACTAGATGATCATTTATTCCGTTCCTTCCAAGTGAAGTATTCTGCTTTAGTTCAATGACTTTTAAGACCTGTACGGTCAAATTTAAATACAGCTTTGCATTTATATATTTATTATATTTATAACTTTCTTAGAAATATTTCTATAATATCTGGTGTGGGGAATTCTTGACTGATTAAACTGCATCTATAAAGGTACAGAATCCTGTGTTTCTCATGAAGAGGTAATGCTTCATACTGGCAGAATGGACCTGCCCTCAGTGGTTAAGGAGTGTATATGTAAACTGGGACAATTCTGAGATGTGGAGAACATGCAGGAAAATATATAAACTTTACCTCATTGATTTTCCTTTCAGTGTGAAACAAACTGAAGTGTAAAAGAAACATCCACTATTAAAAGAAAATAGATCACCTCTGTTATAGATGAAGTCTGTAATTCGTGCTATTAGGTATAAATATGAACTAGAATAAAAATATAAAGAGCAAGAGTTTCAACCCCCCCGCCCCCAACAGCCTGGCTGCAGAAAGAATTTCACAACACTGGAGCAGTTGCAAAGGAAATTCTTTCTACACAAAACTAATCAATAGTGAGGAGTCCACCCAGGGGGAGCTGGATCTTATCACAGGCACATTAACACTATGCCTGGACGATGATGACTTGATCACTATCTTCTGATATCTACATCTCAGTCGTTAAAACATGATAGGTTCTGGGAACTCCATTGTGGGTTCTGGGAATCGAAGATGGACAAATTCATCATTGGAGATGGGCAGTTCATCACATCCAGGAAACCCCCTGTCCAGTCCTGCACTGTGAAAGAAGAACCCCATGAATATGTTAAAGAGCGAGAAGAATGGACTAGGTTTGAACACTCCCCAAAATCGTATAAAAATAATCCAAACAAGGCAGTTAGCATGAATCAGGGCGGTCTGATGCAATATAGGTCAGGCTCACTGTTTCACCCATCTCCGATCCCGAGCTAGGAACTCTTCTTTCCTCAATCGTGGCTTTTTATGACTGATCTGTCAGCCACATATTAAATTTTATTTCTTTATTAAGTTTAATTGTGCTGTCATGTTTATCTCACCTCTGACCCAAGAAATCCCAGAGATTTCTGCACTGGAGGCAGGATGAGTTTACTGGGGAAATGTCAGTCCCCACTTGACCTACTCTTTTTTCTGCATGTCTGCCTCAGACAGTGTTGGAGAGAGAATGCTGGCCAAGATGGACGAAGATGTACCTCCTGATGCAGAGGAGGCATTTGTTCATGCTCTTGGCTCTCAACTGGCCTCCATCTGATATGGAATTAATTTTTGCCTTTTTTACTTTTATATATTCTCATTATTCTTTACACATGTATTTGTAGCTCTGTAGCCTATCTGTAGCTAGCCTCAGTACTTTTCCCACCCTGATAGGCAGAAAGACAAAAGGCAATCCAGAGGCTCCATGCTCTGGGGACCCAAGGCCCCTATCCTATCTTGGCTCTCTGGGAGCCAAGGCTGAAACCAGCTCTTCAAGACACTTTTTCATAAACTAAGTTTCGTTCCTATCTAAGGTGGGAGGATTTAGAAAAGGGTCGAACTAGCGGGTTGAACCTCACCACTTATGTCTCTAATTGGGGATTTTTGTCAGTTACATTAATTTGCTAAACCTATAGAACTGTATTCANGTGTCACCGGCTGAGGTTGTTTATTAGTGGAGAGGAGCAAATGACACTCCTAAGGTTTTCGGGTTTAGCAGGACGGAGGTTTTGATTGTTGTGGGACACCTGGGCGTACACGGACAGGTACTTCAAAGCGGCCGNTATCCTATCTTGGCTCTCTGGGAGCCAAGGCTGAAACCAGCTCTTCAAGACACTTTTTCATAAACTAAGTTTCGTTCCTATCTAAGGTGGGAGGATTTAGAAAAGGGTCGAACTAGCGGGTTGAACCTCACCACTTATGTCTCTAATTGGGGATTTTTGTCAGTTACATTAATTTGCTAAACCTATAGAACTGTATTCACCCCATGTGGGGGTGGGCATTTTCCATACCTGCCCCTGGAGGCCTCCAATAAAGACCAGCCTTTATATTACCTCCTATACTAATATTTTCTCAAAGTATGTTGTTTTATTTCTAGGTCTTTAAAACATCAGTTTTCTGGCAACCCAGATGAAACTGGGACCGGGTAGCCTTCTTCTGGATCAGATTGGATACATCTTGCAAGGAATTCTTCCCTGCTGGCAACTTTTAAAAGAATGTCCCTGCAGTGACCTGAGGTGAGGAGTAATAGTCCCAGGACCCCGCAGGAGGTAACGTAATGGCAGCTCTTTTCATGGTGTATTGTGTATTTGTGTGTGTATTGTGNCCAGCTTCTAATGTGTGCAAGGAAGCAATTTTTTTTTGTTTTTTCCGGGATTTCGGAGAGCAGGTGGCTCCCGAAGCCGCGGCTGAAGTCACGGGACGGAGCCGCGAGCTCGGAGGCCACGCTGCCTGTGACGGAAGGGGGAAAAGAGCCGCTCTGAGGGCGGCGGCTGAGGTGGCCNCTGTAAAATCTCGGTTCTTAGAAACCAAATTGCGACCTTTTGCAGTATCCCACTGTTTTTTAAGGTTTGCTAGGTCACTGATCCTGGCCTGGCATGGGTGTGGAGGGTGATTGCATTTGGAGTGGGCACTCAAGCGCATTTTTTCGTTTCGCTGCTTTTCGCAGCTTGCCCCAGCTCGGCTGGAGGGGGGGGGG
>VYXG01005902.1:17478-49429 GCA_013397235.1 Lanius ludovicianus
ATAATAAAAATATTCTCAATATCAAATATCCCAAGCTTCCAATATCAAGCACTCCAAACATCCAATTTCCCAATAATGCTTTTGAGCCATCTCAAGCCTCACCAAAGTGGTACCTAAACATTCTGATTGTTTCCATTATTCAAAGTTTTCACTCCTTCTGACATAGATCAGATTGTTTTACTATCTATCATTTTTCCATCATATGGTTGATAACAAATACCCCTGCCACCCCAAACATATGTTACTGCAGCAAAACATGGCAGGTTATTCCCGGAGGAAAACTGCCATTCACATGCCAATCAACAGTATTAATAACTATGACAAAATAAATTCTACTTTGCTTGGTTCATCCTAAAAGGCTAAAGACTAATCAGAAACATGACTGAAAGTTAAAGGTGTCCTCCTAAAAATATTGAAGAGCCATAATCCAAAATAGCAGGTGACAGCTGCTTCTTCTACGTTTTTGTGTTGCAGCAATTACATAAACTAATGTGCTAATAAATGTTTATGTCCCACTCCTTTTTTTTCTCTTTTCAAGCGCAGATAAAGCTTTGAGTTGTGGCAGAATAAAAGCTCTGGAGAACCAGGTCTCCTTCCTGGGGAGTAGGTAGGCACTCAAAGCAACACCAGTGTTGTGAAGAGTGTTGCCATGGCAAGCATTTGCATTCTGAAAGAGATGCTTTGGGAATATGAAGCTGGATCCTAATTTTACCTGTGGGCAAAATTTCATTGGGATTGTTAGTGGTAATGTGGGCATGAATGGACTGTTTAGGAGGATCAATCATAGTTCTTGAGCCTGTTTCAGCAGGTATATTTAAGAAGAGAAGTTGTGACTACAGTCAAAATCCATTTAATGCTAGAATTTTTTTACCAGGGACTAGACAGGCATAAAAATTCATTTCGTGTAGACCATCAGCATTTGTCAGATTAAATTAACTACTGGATAATTTGAAATATGTGTTTTTAAAGCTGAATGGCACCAGAATCACCTCTTTTTCTCCTGAGATGTTGTTTTGTATTTCAATGCTAGCTTAGTGCCAAGATGATCTAAACTCTAGACCCAGCTGTGTGAAATAAGAGAAATGTTCCAAAGCTTATGTAGGGTTAGAAGATCCTACAGGATTTTGATGTAGATCCTACTGATTGATGTCAATGATACAAAAAATCTGTCAGCTCTTGAAAACTCTGTGGTCAACCCAAGGAGTGTGAAAGAGAATGAAACACAAAATTTTGGTCTTAGCAAAAGTAACAATGGACCTAAAATTTGAAAGTTAGTTTTTCTAGTATGAAGCAGCATTTTCTTTGTCATTCTGTTCTAAACACTGAATGATAGCTAGACTTTTAGAGTAGCATGCATGTTGATATTAGACAAGTTTTCATTGTCATTTATACTTACTAGTCTGACCTAACTTACTAAAAAATCAACCACTAACTTTGTCAAACAGAGCATTCCTACCCTGCTCCAAGCAGTGATACGATATAATAGTCTTAAAACTGTAATATAATAAAGTACACCTTGAATAATTAGGAAAATCTCCTTAAATTGATTGTGTCTCACAATGCCTACAGAAATGCCAGAACAGCATCCTGCTATTCACCTGTTGCAGTGCCAAGTGCTTTACTATTTCATGCCATTCTTCTTTCCTGTACCATTTGTTTTGTTGACCTGGTGCCTTGAACTATAGAAACTGCAGTAATGATGGCACAGGGAATCCTTTTTTCTCTATTTGGCATGCTCTTAGTTCAGTCTATTACATCAAAGACTATATTAAGGATGCTGCATACCTCACTACTGAAACCTGGATAGACCTTGAATCCTAGACAGAAAAAAAAAAAAAAAATCATTAAAATTGTTAAAACCTTTGGTTGATAAAAACCCATTGTGTTCAGTTTGGGTGCTTTCATTTCTTTATGGCAAGCACTGGCAGCTCAGGGCTGAGGTAACTGGAACATCTGAGTGAATATAAATCTGAGGGAGCTTAAGCACACTGTCTATAAAGCTGATGTAGTTCTTGAGCAATACAGCAGTGATCGATTCATTATCATTACAAACAGCCTGCCAAAGAACCTACAGGCTACTGAAGACAAGATGACTACAAAATTAGAGATCAGACCAACTCTAATATTCACTAATGGACATGAACATTAGCCTTGCAGCTTCAGCCAACTGCACTGAATGAGACCCTGGTGACACTTTTGGATAAAGTACATGAGGGACTGAAGATTTTTTTTTTTAATTTAACATATTGATTTTTTGTATTAGGAGTTAAAGTAGCTGAGGAAAGAATTTGGAAAAGATAACTGAAAGCGGAAAGGAATGAAGATTGCCCACTGTCTTGTCTTAAATATTCCTTTCCTGACTTTCTGCAATATTCAGCGATGGAAACTGAGTGAATATTTTCTTCCCACAAAACTTAATTTGTTTACTTTACAGTCCAATGCTAGCACTGACAAGCATGCCAAATGAAACACTGGAGGTAAAACCCACATTATATAAACTCAAGAAAGCATCAGATTTCTGTGTACAATTTTACGTTAGTGAGATCTTGAACAATACCTCGAAAAAACATAATTTCTGTTTTCTTGAGTGTTTTATTGTTAAAAAGCTGAGATGACATCTTAACAGAAATAATGAATTTTACAGTCTTTGGGATGGAAGCAACCTCTTCACAACAGCTATAAAAACATAAGTGGTTTGAAAGATACCTTGATGTCTGAACAGTGGCCCAATTTCCCTATTAGAATTAGCCTCACATCAAGAAACTTACTCTGTTTAATTTTTGTTGTTATTGCAAAAATGATATTGAAATAAAAACTTGCTGCATTACTTTTTTCAGCTATGATGCTTTCAATATTCTGTCTCAATTCCTTTTATGCTATTAGCTGTACACAGCTGCTCCCAGGATTGGTTAAGCCCTTTTTAGTTCTTTTACAAACCACTTTATTATGTTAATGTGTAACAGGCTCCATAATATAAAGCAGCATGCCCACAGCTCTGGAAGTTACATGCAAAAGTCTAGACAGGATTTCTTCACCAACCAGCAGCCACTGGGATTTTATGTTAGTTACACATTTTAGGCATTTATTGTCTTTGTGTGAACTTCAAAAAGCACATTAAGAGAAACCCAGGGTTATTGAAAAGCTTTCCTTTTACAGAATTTTCTGAAGCTTTAAACAGAAATTTCTGTTATTCATGCTAGATATCTGTGGGGTTCTGTACTACCGCATATTTTGCGTTTTCCCCATAGTAGTTCTGTGCAAGTGACCCATACAGAGAAGAGGGACTCACTGGCCCCTTGTCTGTAGCTTGCCCAGGGATGTTGCCATGTGATCATTAGCCTAGCAAGCACTGGCCATGCTGGCATGTGAAGAGCAGGGTAATGGGTTGAAATGGCCTAAAATTAAAATGGCTTTAAACCAAAAGGGGGTGGATTTAGATAAGATATTAGGAAGAGTATGAGGTTGGTGAGTCACTGGAACAGGATATCCAGAGAAGTTGTGGATGTCCCATCACTGGAAATGTTCAAGGGCCTGTTGGATGGGGCTTTGAGTAACCTGGTAGTGAAAGGTGTTCCTGGCCATAGTGGGGAATTTGGAACTAGATGATCATTCTATCATTCTTTGAAATCTGAGTTGGTCCCACTGCTTCACAGTATTCTCTTTCTAAAAACAGGTCTGGAAAATAGATTTTGAGACTATGAGGCTCAGAGACCCAGGGCTGATGATAGCTGTGGAGTACCTAACCTGGAGAGAGCTGCTTTAATTCACTGGGCAGTTGAAGGCAACAGAGGGAGCTGAAGGAGGGAAGTGAGTGAGGTGTACCTAAGGGTCCTAGGTTACCATGTAAGATGTGCCCACAAGCATGTATTCTATCACCATCTTCATGAGCTGTTAAAACCAGGTGGGGCAGTGTCCCTGCCTCCTCTGTCAAGACTATCTCTTGATTAATGGCTCATCAGTGCCTTATCTCATGACTCATCATTCCATTTTGAGATGCTCCACTCAGGGAGAAACTAAGCAGTTAATTCTGAATATATCTGGGACTTTTGAGGACCCCAGGCAGCCTTTCCCACTGCATTTTCCAGAGGACAAGAGGTATATACCCACCACTGGACGTTCTTGGGAAGACCAGATCTTTCCACAGAGGAGCACCACTTCACCAGAGCCACATCCGTTCACTTCAGGAGGACTGCAGCCACCACTTTTATCAGACTGCTACTGCTACCCTGACTAACAGGGTCAGGTGGTATCTGACTCTGTTGGTTTAAATCAGTTTTAATCAATTTTGTTTTGTTTTTCCTGCCTTGTTTTGCATATATATATATGTATATATAAGTAAAGAACTGTTATTCCTATTTCCCCTATCTTTGCCTGAAAGGCCCCTTGATTTCAAAATGATAATAATTCAGAGGGGAGAGGGGTTTCATCTTCCATTCCCAGGGGGGCTTCTGACTTCCTTGGCAGACACCTGTCTTTCAAACCAAGACAGATCTTGGCACCCAATGTGGGTGTGGCCTGAGGGCATTAAGGAAAAGGAATAACAGTTCCTGGGTAACTTAAT
Source organism: Lanius ludovicianus (assembly GCA_013397235.1). NCBI lineage: Eukaryota > Metazoa > Chordata > Aves > Passeriformes > Laniidae > Lanius > Lanius ludovicianus. Next base: position 22,040 of record VYXG01005902.1, read on the forward strand.
TCTGTGCGCTGGATATAAGAACCTTGTTAGGCGGCACCATGTGGACTAGCTTACCCTGGTTTGGGCGTCACATGTTCATGGCTATATTTCTCCCCTTTGCATCTCCTTATCTAAACATGGGTCCCCTGACTAAGGCTACTGTGGCTGTTATCCAGTTGGCGCTATGGGTTGATAAGGTGAGAAATTCATGGGTTTTTAATTTCCTCTTTAATGTGGGCACATGGATAAAAAGCTATCACACACTAAGCATATGTTTTTGGGGTTACTTTAACAGTGGTACCTTCTGTGAGGAAATAAGCCAGAGGGAAGTTTTCTCCCAACTCTTCAAGAAGTTCTTTGGGCCTACCCCACTAATTTTGGAAGGGTTTAGATTTCACCTAGCTACTAGCAAAGTGTTATTGATAGGTTTACTCTATCTGTTGTTTTTGATAATTCTACTCAGGATAAGGTGAAATTGACTTGTAACTACCCAGGCACCTGTCCCAGAGTCTAGGGATGCTGCCCCAGAACCTAACATGGCCCCAGAGACTAGACATCCAGCCCCAGAGACTAGAGATCCTGTCCCATGCCCTGATACTGCCCAACAGCCCACCTCAGAAATGGACCACCCAAACTGGGTGGGAGTACTGGTGAAGGAGATGTGTCAGGAGATGGGCCAGGTGTGCAAGGAGATGGGCCAGGAGATGGGCCAGATGCGTCAGGAGGTATGCCAGGTGCTGAGGGGATACACCTCCCCAGCTAGTGAAAAACCCTCTCCCTGCCCCGAAGAGGGTGAGTCCAAGGGTGCAGCAGTGGAACCCATGGGTGTTACAACTGTTCAAGTTCCAGCTGAATCACAAGGGCAATCACAGCCAGCAGCAGTCACCCCTGGGCAGAGAAGGAAGACCAAATCAGTAAGACCAGTTAATGATGATGGGGAACCAGGGCCCTCACAACCAGCAAGAGAACTAGAGCCAGAAGTTGTTGCAGTGGACCCTCCCTGGGCCCCCTGGCCAGGTCCCTGCCATGTGACTCTGAGATAGATGGGTTTGTCTAAAGTTCAAGCAGCCCGGGCTCTGATCTGATTACTTGTTCATCCCATCTCCGCCCCTGGTATCCCATTTATCCCTCTCTGTGACAAAACCAATGGCACACAAAGCCTCGGTCTCTTACCCCTTCCGATTTGCTCATGTCGGTGCTCCGTCTCTCAAGACAGAGGGAATAAATGACTTAACACCATAAAGGGGGTTTGAGCTATATTTCTCTTCTAAACTTCTGCTCCTGGTGAGTAGCTAACAGCTGGCACTGGCTTAAGTGGAGTTGCACAGCCGAGGAATATTTAGGCTGTTTGTAAATGGTTTAAGATATTCCAAGGCATAAAGAGGCAAGCTTACTACAGAAATTAAGCAGTGTACAAACCTATTCAATTACCAGAAATGGCCCCTAAAATAAATCATCACTGAGTTCCTGTCGTATGACAGTCTCCGTAACATGCAAAAAGACATTGCGTGGCGGGGACGTGAGCCTTATACAACCTGGCTGCTTCGGGTTTGGGACCTTATGGGCACAGGTGTGCAACTGGATAGTGGGGAGGCAAGGTATTTGGGTTCCTTGGCCCAGAACCTGAGTGTGGACGGGATATTTGTGAGGGAGCCAGGGCCCATTTCTCTCTGGGAGCGGCTTTTAATGAGTGTGAGAGAAAGGTTCATTCACAAAGACAGAATGCAAGAGTACCATCATAAGATGCAGTGGAAGACACTCGAAGAAGGGATCCAGCAGCTAAGAGAGGTGGCAGTATTAGAGGTAATCTTTGGGAAGGATGGACAGCATGATAATGACCCCGATAGAGTCAAGTGCACAGGGCAGATGCTGTGGAACTTGGCTAAGCTAGGGCCACAGCAATACACCACCTTCATTGCAACGATCAATGCTGATGACAACCGAGAAACAGTGGGCTCTGTCGCCAACAAGCTGAGGAATTACGATAGTATGGTCAATGGCCCTCTGAAAGCCCATGTGTCTGCTGTGGTTAAGGACCTCAAAGAGGAGATGAAAGAGATGAGAAAGGAGATGAGGGAAGAGATGAGGGAGGAGATGAGGAAGATCAGTGTGGCACCAGTGCGAATCACTGGTCCCCAAGCCAGAGCCCGACATCCCCCAGCTAGAGAGAGAGGGTACACCCCCCGAGTTGAGCTGTGGTCTTTTCTCCGCGACCATGGGGAAGACATGAGAAGGTGGGATGGGAAACCCACGTCTGTCCTGGCAGCACGGGTGCGTGAACTCAAGGGGGGAGGCACTAATCGAGGGGGCTCCGCTAAGGTGAAAGTAGCCTCAGCCTCCCGTGACCGAAATGCCAGGTGTTACAGAAGGGATGATGACATGTCAGACCCCCTTGAAGGCACCTCTACCATGGTTGCCCAGGGACAGAATGATAACCAAGGCTAGAGGGGCCCTGCCTCTAGCCAGGAAGAGGCACGGGAGAACCGTGTTTTTTGGACGATGTGGATCCGATGGCCTGGCACATCAGAGCCACAGAGATATGAAGTGTTGGTTGATACTGGTGCACAATGTACTCTAATGCCATCGAGACATGTGGGGGCAGAACCTGTGTCTATTGCTGGGGTGGCAGGGGGATCACAGCAGCTGACCCTGTTAGAAGCTGAGGTGAGCCTGACTGGGAAAGAGTGGCAGAAACATCCAATTGTGACTGGCCCAGAGGCCCTGGGCTTCTGACTTCCTTGGCAGACACCTGTCTTTCAAACCAAGACACTAAGGGCTGGGATGAGAGAGAAAGAAGATGATGGTAAAGCTCAGCATTATTTGAGGCCAGTTAAGCCAACAACCTAAATGATTTTATCTTAAAATAAGTGCTAGGCATAAAACTTTTCTGAAATAGTTATAGGGCCTGCATCTTGGAGACAAATGAAACATCCTTCTTAAGGCTGAATGAATACTGCACCAGTGCTTACCAATGCAGAACATATCCGAGATGCTCCCTAGATGTCTGTTATGTTTTCATACAGAGACATTTCCTCCTCCTTCCCATACTTCTACTTTCTCCTTATTTGTTGCTTGACTTCTATTTTTCTCAAGTATTATTGCAATAGTTCTAACAAAATCTTGAATAAAATAACAGGAAACTGAAGATCTCTATCCTCAAGATAGTTGCTGAAAGCCATAAATGATTGACATAATGGAGGCAAGGCTCAGTCTTCCCTGACCCCATGCCTATCAAACTGTTAAGCTTTACCTACTTATGGCTGACTTGGTGGATGTCCCTTACTTTAGGGGAAAGACAGTGGAGGGGAAGCAAATTTGACACTTGTGTAACAAAAAGCAGAAAATGCTTGTGTTGTAAAGCTGTTAAAAGATGGAAAAGAGCAGCAAAAAGGCTGCTTACACACTATACTTACACACCGGTATGAAGAAAACTCTGAACCAAAGCTGCTTACAGAACTCAAGCTTATCCCTTCTCCCAATTAAAGAACTGTCCTTCTATATGTTTTAGGGTGAAATCCTGTTCCTTTGAGATCATCACAATTCTTTACTGTTGATTTTGTGTGAGAAGGGGCTTAACCTAAAGAAATATTTTATGGCACCATCATATAGTATATACATCTTATACTTCTAGGGGAGAAATATCAGATATTAATTTGTGATGCCAGGTGGCACAGGATTTGTCCATATGGCCATGGTCACAGCAATCAAACAGATAATACCTCTGAATTCAGTAGGCACCAATGTGGCACAGGGTCGTGGGGTGACAGGACATTTTCATGCTTTATATCCCAATCGTGGCTTCTGTTCCCGTGCCCTCGGTTTGTTTTGTCTTTAGCCTTGTCCCCTCCCCCGGCTGCTTGCTGCTGGCTTGCTTTTGCTTGCTCCTTGGCTTTGCTGCTGCTTGCTTGCTGCTCGCCTTGCTAGCTTTGCTTTTTTCTTGTTTTTTTCCTTTTTCCCGTTTTTGTTCTTCCCCTTCTTTCCTTCCTCCCCTCCCTGAAGACATCGGACCTGCTTCAGGCAAGGAGCTCCCCCTGAAATAAAAAAGGGCAGGACTGATGGTCCTTTTTAAGCCTTTATTAAAAAGTGATCAGCTTGGGTGGGGGCTCCGGCCAGCTTCGTTGCCCCCGCTTCGGCTTGGAGGAGGAGGAACTTCGGCTCTGTCACTCCCTGTGATAGAGCCGGGCCTTCAAGTGTTCCTCACAGGCTATGGCTGTATACAAAGGTGTATACGAAGGCGATGGTGCTAGCTCGCTGTCTTCTGGGCAGTGGCTCCAGTAGACTTTTCCATTAGGGTGACTACCTGAAGAAACTCAAAAGCTGGCCAGGTAGTAGTTGCCGATAGAGCAACCTGGTTCATTTTTCTTAAAAGTTTGTTGGCTCGTTTTAAATTATTATTTTCTAGGGATTTTTTTACTCCCAAGGGTCTTTTCGGCTCTAGTTTGCATATTCAGCCCCTTTTCTTCTCCTTTTTTCTTTCTTTCTGTCTTTTTTTTTTCTTTATCTACTACTCTCCAGCAGGCCAGCTTCCAAAGGAGTAAGGAGGGGGTTGTAAATTCCTGCATTGGAATGCAAGTCCTGATAAGAAGCCGGTTTCTTCACAACTAAGTGGGGTTTTTTCTTAAACAAAGCTACAACAAAGTACAAAATTACATTTAAACAAAGCTACAATGTAGTACAAAATAAATGGATAATCGATAATCTGGTCCCTCCCTTATTTATAACACCCCGGAGTCTGCACTTGAGAGAAGCTTCGCACCCTCCTCAGCAGAGAGAGACTGCTCACCCTCTCTTGGACAGGTGAAAACATCTGTTGTCATCTCGGGCTGTTTTTCTTGTGCTGGGGAGTGTTTTTTTTTTTTTTTCCTTATGCTGTTTCTTATTAAACAAGTTTTTTCCACGTCTCCTCTGAGGAAAATCCCTCCTGAACCCGGTGGTGGGGGGAGGGGGGAAGTTGTGGGGGTTTTGTTTCCTATTAGGGGCTCCTTTGGAGATTTTTTCCCCTTGATTTGTCCTAAACCAGGACACACAGGCCTGAGGAGGCTGAAAGAGAAAAAAAATCATTGATTCAAATGAGGTCAAGATTTCACCTCATGTTTTTTGTGTAGCAAATGTTATTGCACACCCACACAGAGCCAGTGTAAAGTGCAAATTACGATTGGAGTTTGACATATTCCTTACCAAACTAGAATCATTAGTTTGTATGAGTGAAGGTAATTAGAAGAGAGGTTTCAGTTTGTTCCTTTAAAAATGTGAATTTTATTAACAAAATGGCAAACTTTATTTCAATGAAAGCAAGCAAATCATATACTGCAGGAAGAGCCACAAGTCTGAGGAAAGAGCTGAGAGCCAATATTTAGTAAAGACAATATCACTGTACAGTTGAGAAAACAGACAATAACTCACTTCCTTGTGTAAATGGAAATTAAGTAGAAGAAAAATAACCTTGGCAGAAGAGATTTTGTTTGGAAAGGCAGATTAAAAGCTACTGAAGACAGAGTAAAGACACTCAGGGAACATCAGGGGACCTTATTATTTGGTGCCATAGATAGGTTTGGTTGTTTTCCATTGATCTTCATTTTTTCCCAGTAGTTTGGTGAAACCACCCACTTGCTCCCTCCCCCCTGCCCCCCTTCCCCAATTGATTACCTGTCTTGGGGTGATTTTATGATAATATTGTATTTCACTATCATCTGCTTATTGCCCAGAAATGGGTCCCATAGCTTTTAGCTGGGTCCAGAAGAGGGGGGAGAGAAGCCAGGCGAATTCTTCAGTGCAGTTTGTGTTCAAGGGCTCACACACTCCCCTGCATTCTCACCGCTGCAGAGCCTCCTGCTTTTAGCCTGTTAGCTGAGGCAAGAAATTTTCCCATACCAGCATACTGAAATCCTTGGGTAACTTCTTCCTCTTCTGGAACTGTTCGGCCTAGCTGTGATCCGAGAACTAGGTCATCGGACCCCATGGACCGGCAGGGAGGCTGCAGGGATGCCACATCCTGGCCTCGGACCTCAGGAGGGGCCGAGCCAGCTACAGAGGGAACTCTAAATCCACCAGCTTTCTCTGCAGAGAGGAGGTTTAGTATCTAACACTACTCATACTTTTTCCTGTGCCCTGTGCTGGCACTCTGCTTGTTAAATAAATAGTTTTTTTCACTTTCATCCAAGAAATTCCTTTTGTATGGGTGGGGGAGTGAGGGCTGAAACCTGTCTTCTGGGGAGGAGATGTTCCTTCCAAAGCATTTCCCCCGAAACTTGTCTCAAACCAAGACATGTATGTTAAGTGAAGCTGTACTACTTACCATGGGCAATAGTATTTTTCCCAGTAATTGAATATAACTGGTGAAGATTCCATCTGTTTCTCTTGTGAGAGTTTGTTCCACCTTGGCATATTGCTATTAGGTGGGATCTGGTTCCATGTGATAGTTTTTGAGTATCAATGGCAGAAGAGAAAAAATGTAATAGCTGGTTTGGACGCATAAGTATAAAAGTTATACATTTTTGAAAAAGCTGCATACAGGGGGGGAAAAAACCAACGCAGTTTGCAATCTAGTGTAACTTTCTTTCATTACAGGGCAGCTGATTGTTTGTCACCTCACAGGATTAACGGGAGCTTCCAGGGCCTCGTAATTCTATTCTAGAGAGACCTCTTATGTCACTTAACTTTTGTTTGAATCTGTGTCTTTTCCTGTTTTCAGTAAGGTTATGAAAATATCATCAATTGCTTTGAATGCTGGTTTGGTTGTATGCAGTAAGCTCAGTTACACTACCTTCCCCCTGCTGCTTGTTACTTAGTCAATGCACTGGATTTACCTGTAATCATCCCAACAGCACTCACAAGATGTTATTCTTTTAAATTGGTTTTCATATATGTTCTGTTCTATCTGCAGTCTTCACCTTTTAGTGGAATGACCAGATGTCTCAGAAAGCCTCAAGCAATGCTGGCATCAGGAGACTTTGCCCCCATCCTGAGTGACTCCAGACTGAGATGCCAAATATATTCTGGTTTGTAATGGATGATTGATTTGCAGGGCTGTTTTGCATTGGGCCTTTTTTTTTTTTTTTTTTCATTTTATACCAGGCAGTATTTCCCCGACTGTGGTCTCATGTCAACTAAATCCTAACTAGCTGCTCTATTTTTTGTGATTTTTTTTTTCCCTTGCAGAGGAGTTAATGTTTTTTGAAATTTTAATGGCAATAGAATTACTTTGGAGAAATAACCAATTGAGTTTAGATGAGTTGTCTAGATACCTTTGAATGTACAAGGATCAGCCATGGTAGAAGAATGTGGAAGCCCATTCCTCAGCTGTCAATCTGGACAAATCATCACACTTTCTGTCTTCTCCTTAGGACCACTTTGTGTCACCTCCTCCTCTCATCTCCAACATTGGATCCAAATATTTAACATCCACACTTCATAAATCTTTACAAGCTGTGTCTTCAGACACCATGGGCAACCCTGTGGTGAGAGCCCTCAGGTTCTGCCAGGATGTACAGACATGTAGCCATCTTCCACCTCTGCTAACATGAGGAATTCCTCCAATTTCAGTAAAAAGACCATAAAACTGTTTCTCTGTGTAGCCCCTTTCTGTATGAATGCTTACCTCTGAAGTACTAGTACAGGCCAGGCCACCTCTGGGAAAAAGCCTTTGAATAGCCAGAAAGTCAGAGCTTCAACCTTAGTGGCAGTTGGTGCTGAGGAACACACGTAATGTGGGTAGTTTGATGTGCTGCTGCAATGCAGTGCGAGTTGCAGCTTGTGCTTTGTGTGAGGGGAAATGGCCGGAGTCCCCAGCAAGTGCAGTGATGTGGCACTGACCCTTTGCACAACAAAGGGCATGGGAACCTGTGGCACAGCCAGGTGACCGGCCACTCAGAGATACAGCAGGAGCCAATGGCTCAGCAGGAAGACCCCAGACCACTGGGTGCATGGACTGCAGATACAAAAGCCCAGGGACTGTTTGGTTCAGGGTCCTTCCTTGGCAGCACCCAGCTTGATCTCCAGTTGGTTATGTGTGACTGTGCCATGATTAAAGAGTAATCAGACATCTGAGGCTCTGTTATGGGAAACCTGTGGCTGAGCCTGTAAAGAAAACTGATCTGACTTTGTGAGTGGTGTGTTTAGGGAGTCTAGTGAGGCCACCCATTGACTCACTGGAGCCATCCACTGCAAAGGGTGTTTGGCACCAGCTGGGGTGAAATTCTTGGGTGGTAGAAGTGTGACTGCCAGAGTGGGTCCTGGATGGTCAGACAGGAAGGTTTCTTTAACAGTTGTCATAGTAGTGGAATTTGTAAATTACAGCCTCCAATTTATAGCCCTGTCTTTTCCCTTAGAATTCAACTATAGCTTCCTTGAACAGTAATACAATCATTAATTTAACCTCTTCCAGTTCCCTGTAGTTTTTAATGCATGCTAAAAAATGATTACACAATTTCTACAAATAACGGGAACTGAGCTTTTAATTCCTCCTGCAAGGTACTAAAACATAACTTGGCAGCATAAGTTTCTCTGCCTTCAGACTTTTTAAGATAATCCAGCAAGAAAAAGGAGTCCCTGAGTAAATGGCAATTGGATTCTCAATGTTTTTAGTGAGGAATGGGTTATCACAGAACAACACTCACAAATTACCTGCTTTAAGGTGCAAAGAATTGCTGGAGTGTTTTTAGAGCATTATTCTTCTTGCAGGACTATGTCAACATTTTGTTTGGGTAGCAAAAAATAGATGAAAGTCCGTTGCATCCTTCACTCTCTAAGGCAGCTGTGAATTTCGCCATTGTATTCAACAGACAAGAGGGTCTGACTTTACTTTTTATTTTTATTTTGTTCCACTCTGAGATCATGTTCTCAGATCATTGCATTAACCTGTTTTCTGTAAAGCAATATTTTTGGATCATGTTCATATTTGGAAATACTTATCACTGTTTCAAATATCTGTATACACTTCCAAGATACTCATGAAGGAATTTTAGGTGACCCTCAATATAAATCCTCTTAAGACTCTTCTTGTGTATACGGAAAACACTTCTCCTTCAGAACTGGGGGAATCCTGCAGATGTACAACTCACCCCTAGAGGTCACTGCGGTCCAGGGATTTCAGTAAGCTCCAGTGAGCGCCCAGAGCGGCGGGTGCCCAGCTGCTGCAGCGGTGGGGTCCTGCCGGCAGGGTTGGTGAGGGATCTGCAAGCCGGAGCGGAACTCATGAGGGCTGTTCCTGCCTTCCCTTCCTTTAGCCTATCTCCCATTCCTTTTCTTTTTATGACATTTAAGGCTTACCACTAGAAACCAGCCAGTAGTCGTCTTTTTTTCGGATGACACTGACTTCGGTGGTTTTTTTTCTTGCATTTTTTTTCAGCATCTTCCTTTGCACTCAGGAAAAAACCGAACAAATAAATACGGTCAATTATGGTAATTATTTTAAATTCAGGAGAAAATTCACTTTCAGCAGGTGAAGAACTTGACTTCTGGATTCTTTGGTGTTAATTCTTTATAGAAGTGGATTTTACTGTGCTACGTAATTTAGGCTGCATCTGATTTTGCTTTCTGTCACGATTTACTGGTATCTCCCTTTTCTTTTAGCATATGATTTGAGATATTTCTGAGTTGACTATCCATTTTCAGTGTAGATTGGCAGTAGCTCTGAGGCTCAGTGTTATGCATTTCCAAAGCATCATGCTACGTTTGCAAGGATTTTGTATAGTGACTTCTTAACTTTCACTTTTACCTTGTCTTTTAGAAGAACTGAAGATTAGTTGGAGCTATGCTGTTGTTAGCATTCTAATGAACCACAGGCCAGTGTTTTAATTGGGTGTGGGGAGAGATACCAAAGCATCTCACTTTAAATTAGTCTTTTCAGTCTTTTTCAGAGTCTGCTAAAAATTTTGAAACACTTTTGAAACATAAGATTCTTTTTCTCAAACCTAGAAAAATAGGTACATACTAAAATGTGTGAAAAAATCTAAAAAAAAAAATCTGATTTTTTTACAATGTTATGATCATATTTTGCCTACAGAAATTTGCCTGAGTAAGTTCTGCAGTAAATCAAGTATATGTAGCCAGAAGAATTGAAAGAATTGTTGGCCAAAACATTCTACGCAGAAAAGTTTAAAACTGGAAAAATACTCACGGCTAGAAATAAGTGCATTGGTTGAGCTGGGTGCACTATGGTCCCTCCTGTATGACATGCTCTGTAATTGAATAAAGCAGAAGCTCAGCTTTGCATCACAATGTAAAATATGTAAATTTCTGTGAATAATAGATTTAATCCTATTAGAAAAGAGATTAAAAGTAGTTAAACATGTCAGCCTTGATTCTGCTCTATGACTTGTTAGCAAAGACAGAGATGTATGCTTATCCTGTTGATGAACCATAGTGGCATCAGCAGCCCCAGCCTTCTCTTGGGAACTTGCCATATTTGCAGAATCTTGCTGCTGTATTTTTCATTATCTGAAATTACTTTTAAAGCAGCATCACCTATCTAATACTATACATTCTGGTGATTATCCTGTGCTCATTTGTTTTGAACTGGCCAAGCACTCAGAGGAGAAATCACAAGTCCATAGGGGGTCTGGTGCATTTCTTTTTCTGTGTGCGTCTAGATTCAGTACTGACTCTTGGTAAGCCCTGTGGCAAGCTATTTAAACTCTCTATCTTTTGTTTTCCTCATTTACACAAGATTCAACATAGCTACATTAGTAAACATTGTGTGGGAATGATCAATTATTAACACAGGTTGTATAATCCTATTTAGATAGTACAGAAATTACAGAAAATTGCAGGCATTCTGTTACTGAAATAACTGCTGTCTTACCAAATAGTTATGATAAAATTCCCCAGTGGTGTAAAGAAGACATATTGTGAAATATTACATAGTTATATGGAAAAATGGAAGAAATACCACTGTCATAACTGAATAAATAAAAACATAAATACAGAAGTTGACCTTATGTAGGTTCCTAAAATCAACTGCATGTATTTGGGTGTGAAGGAATGGGCATAACACTTAATGGGGTGAAAGAAGTTAGTTGGACTGGAGTGGGGAGGAGTGTTAATGTTGGTTTTGATTACATTCTGTTTCTTGCAAGAAAGGGAATGATGGGGGAAAAGTTGAATTTTAGAGGTTAGTTGAGACAAATAGAATAGGTCTCCTCTGGTAAAGGCTTTACAGGCAACTCTAGCACAGGGAACTTAATGGTCTCAGTTAGCTACAGTGGAAATACTTGTGGTCTGCAAGCACTTCAGTGTCCATCCAAAGCAGAGCCATGTGACCCTTCTGTTACATGAGGCCACAACAGAAGGGCAACTGGAAAAGCTAAAAATGTGTCAATTAATACAAAGTACGTGTGATCGTATGCATGTAGTTTGCTAACATGTGAAATATCAAAGTTCTAAGCAGAACATTAATTTAATCCTTATTTTTTTGCATTTCTTTTTTGATTTCAATTTAAAAAGGTCTTTAGTTGTGTCTGCTTAAATGCTTGGCAGTTGTGGCCCTGCAAAAGATCATAATAATTTTATTGAAATATGAAATTTCTGGAAATAATGTGAATATCTACTCAGACTCAACCATTCAGTCTTTCCTTCAGTATGGAAAGTTTTGCCATTTGTGAGATGGGTTTTGACTCACATAACAGACCCCTGCTCTTCCCTGTAGTGTTGATTGGTCATCCACCTGCTTTACTTTACAATTGTTTTTACTCACAACGGTTATGATGGAGGATGAGACCATATAATTTTTTAATATCAGTGGCAGAAGTCCTCCTGTAGTCCACCTGGCTTTTGGCTGAGAGGCAGCACCACTCAGGAGAAAGCAATGTCCTACTTTCTGGATTTTTTCACTGTTGTTTAATGAGATAACAACATGCTTTATCATTTAGTCATGACATATGATGGGGTTAGGAGATCCAGAGAGATTTCTCAGAGCTGCCAAATTTGATGCTGTTCTGTAAAGGATATTTCTTACCAGTGAGAAACCCTCCCATTTCTTACTCCCTTCTCATCACCAAAAGTGTATCTGTTTCTCTCTCTAGGTCAGCCTACTTCCTGGCAGGCTTGCAGCACTCCAGAAGAAGTAGGACGATGAAGGGGACAAAAAAACATGAAGTAGGATAGTTCCAACAGTCCTCAACTTCCATCAGGAAGACCAGCAGCACTGACTCCTGTGCCCCAAACTGTGTTTCCTTTTGTCTTTTTTGTGACCTTTAGGGTTTCTGCTGCAATTATGGTTGCAAGAAAGGTGCTCCTGCTGAGAGCACTAGGGCAGTCCTCAGGAGATGTAAAGCAAGATGGGTGTCTGTTCCATGGGTTGTGATCTGCAAGAACCAGGAGCAGGGGATACTCTCAGAGACTGGAATACGGGTGGTTTTGACAGCCCAGTGCAGTGAGTAGCAGAGAGGAAAGAGGTGGATCTGTTTAAACTGGAGATTTTATGGTTGGGAGGCAGGGAGGAGGAGAAGATATCATCAGGAAGGGTAGAGAGCATATAGGAAAAAAAACAGGCAAAGGGAAAGAGAGGCATGCAGTCTCACCTGGCTTGACTTCTCAAAGGGGGCAAACAGCTGTGCAGAGCCTGAAGGTGGGGAGAATGAGCAGCTGGAGGGACTGGTCCTGCCCATAGGGCTTACAGGCTTGGCATTGAGTCCTTCTAATATTTTACTCCCCACTCCCCATCCAACATGAGGGCACCAAAACTGCCAGAACAGACAGAACCTACCAAGTGAAACTACCTTTTATGCTGGAGGCACAATCCAGGTGAAGATCGTTTTCTTCTCAGCATGTCTGCTGCACTAGACTTAAACCTCCCTTGCCAAAGAGCAGACACCTGTCATTTCTTGAGAAAAAGATTCAGTCTCTGTTGTCTCTGGAGACCATAGTGACAAACAGTGCAGCAGCTTGCTGGGGTGCTTGCTGTTCCCGGGATAAAACAGAGTGGCGGAGGCCTATTGAAGCCCAGGAGAAACAGTAGAAGCCGACTACTTCGGTGAGAAAGTGGCCATTTCCTGTGCCTGCTGCAGCCAGGGATGGCTGAGGAAAGGGACAGGAGAGCATGCTTGGGCTAGGCTGCTAAATCATTACTGCCCAGACTCCGGCCCCACTGTCTTGGTGTGCTACCCCTGCTGCCTTTCAGCAGTTAGGAGTTGGGGAGAGAAATAAAGAAAGGAAAACAATGAATGATGTTGCACAAAATCTGATTTTCTGTCCAAATTTTACACTGCTGTGGACTTTCTGTGCTTGGAGGGAGTTGATATGGGCTTGTCAGAATTTCCTGTCCCATAACTCTGGCTTGATCCCAGCTCAGTGACAGTCAGAGAGGGCCTGTGTGAGCAGCTGGTAGGGCTGTGGGCTGCCTGCACTTGCCTCCACAATGGGCTTTGTGTATGATGCTGGATGAATCCTCAATTTCTTTCTCTCTAAGTGGAGTCCTCAGATCTATCAAATCAATTCTATGTGTTTCATTTCAGTATGTTAGTGCCACAGGTTGTGTGGCACAGGAATCTCTTCTGGAGAATCATGTCAAGTCCAGGGGAGAGTGTATGGCAGAACACTCTGTCTTGGGGTGACTTTATGGTAATACTGTATCACCCTATTGTCTGCTTTATGCCCAGAAATGGATCCTGCAGTTTTAAGTTGGGTCCAAGGAAAGGGCAGGAGGGGGAAGCCAGGTGAATTCTTCAGCACAGTTTGTGTTCAAGGACTCACACACGCTCTCCTGCATCCTCACCACTGCAGAGCCAAGGGAGTTCATTCCAGCTTCTAGCCAGCTTGTGAGCTGAAGCAAGTTTTTCCCAGGACTGCATACTGACATACTGAAATCCTCTGGTAACTTCTTCTTCCTCTTCTGGAACTGTTTGGCCTAGCTGTGATCCAAGAACCAGGTCATCGGACCCCATGGACCGGCAGGGAGGCTGCAGGGATGCCACATCCCAGCCTCGGACCTCGGGAGGGGCTGAGCCAGCTACAGAGGGAACTCTAAATCCACCAGCTTTCTCTGCAGAGAGGAGGTTTAATATTTTAACAGTTATTCATTTTTCCCATGTGCCCTGCGGGTAATCTGCTTGTTAAATAAATAGTTTTTTTCACTTTCATCCAAGAAATTCCTTTTGTATGGGTGGGGGAGGGAGTGCTGAAACCTGCTTTCTCTAGAGGCGACGTTCATTTCAGGACATTTCCTCTTAAACTTGTCTCAGTTTGAGACACACACTTTTCAGCCAGAGCTTGTCAAGCTGCCATACAACTGCTTTAAACAGACCTCAGTGAAATCTGGAGATTTAGGCTTTTCCCCAAAGCTTTACATCATTAGACTTCAAGTCTTGCTTAGCATTCACTAATTAGATCTGTTTCTAATGTAGAGCAGTGACAGAAATGTTTGGGCACTGCTGTTCTTCAGCTGTTAACCACAATAGTTAGGTATTTAAAGGGTGGAGGATCAATAGACAGCTCTATGCATTATCCTCACCACCAAACACTCCTGAGATACTAATACAAACTTAAAATGAGTAGTATAATAATAACAACCATGAAAATGAGGGAAAATTAAAGATTTGAGTGTTTGGTCCTTTTAACAGGTATTACTATGTAGGATTCTCAAGGGCTTAAGAAGAGTTGACAACAGTTTCTGTTGTTTCAATGGAAGCAGGTAAAACAAAAGTCATACACACCATAGTGCATGTCCAAAGATGGGGATATAACTATGAAAATGGAGTTTATTCTGGTCTCTTAGGTGACCAGCTGAAGCTCTTAAGTGTGCAGATAGTACCCTATAATCACGGAAGCTCACTAGTAGGTGATGGTTTCCTTTCACTTACCTTTGGAGATCTCATCACATCAGAGATCTAAGGATTCAGCCTAAAAGCTCAGTTCTCAATTATACCATGCCTTCCATAAAATTACGGGGAAACTAAATGAAAGGAAAGAATTTCTTTAAGTGTGAGAATTGCTTATATCAGGCATAGCTGTAGAAAATGTGGTAAAAAATTTCAGGCACATCAGCATTTCTCTTTTTACTAATCAGCATCTGTCTTTTTACTAATGTCTTCTCCTGTGCTGTGATCAACAGTCTATATAGTTGGGGGGAAAAAGTACAAAATCCACAATACTGTAGCTTTCTGTAAAACATATTCCTATATAAGAATATTCAGTTTGTGGATGGGAGTCCTGCAATCTACTCTTCAGAAGCATACCTAGAAATGCATGAAGGAAGTGAAGGTCTATTAGAAGTGTACAAGGAAATTGCAGCAAGCATGTCATCCTCCTAGCCTGGAGCTTGCACCTAGAAACACAAGCAGTAAGACTGATAGGCCAGAGAAAATGACTTCTCAATTTTACCTTTGTTGCTCCATATATAGTTTAATAAGGAGAAATGAATAGACATCAAAATGATTTTACCGAATATTTACATACTCATACTGGGATTTCACACAAGAGTTTACTAATAGGCATATTTATAGAAACTGTGAATTTGAAGTGAATGTTAAGAGGAAAAATGAAACCTTTAAATGCTATGCTTTACTGTCATCCTACTTCTGAGAACCACTATGGCAGAGTGACATGGAGCGAGTGACTTGTGTTCTAGTTGAATCTGCTCAAGCTGACGTATCAGATGGCAGTTCAAAATTGCTCATGTTGGGTTGGGAATAAAAATGGTGGCAAAATTCCTCTGGTTTTTGCAGTAACAGACAATAGATAGAAATAGCAAAAGTGAGTATAAAATTATTTTCTAAAAATGTAACATTAGTGAAAAAAGAGGGGGAGGGGGCAAGGGGAACCCCCTGTTTGTCACTTTTTCCCTAATACTTTAAGAAGAACTACAGAAATGAGGAAGTCTCTCAGGGACAGATTTCATACAGAAGACATCTAAACTTGCTAAATATGTTAAGAATTGTGAAGTACTTGCTCAGCTTTATTCAATCTTCTACTGTGTAAGGAGCAGGAGAATATTTAATTCTTCTATCAGCGTACTTCTTTGACAGAGTCATTCAGAGAGTAAAATCTGTCTCCTCCTAGGGGAATATAGGGAGAGATGAAGTAAGATCTCTGGTCAATACATCAGATTTTCCATCTAATTTGTTTCCAATATGTGGGAAAAACATAGCAGATTGCATGTTGCATCTCTTACAGAACACAGACATAAGTTTAAATCACAGTTTCCTTTCTTAAGATGCAATTGTGAATTATCTTTTTGCATTCATAGTTAGAGGGCAGAGCTGATGCAAAAGCTTAGTGTAAAGTGGTATGTCCATTAAAGTAACCTAGAATTCTGAGAAGATATTATAATGGGGGAATATGCCCATAGAAATAGTAGGTTTGTTCCAGTTCAGTGTTGCAGGGACACAAGTCCTCAACCAATGTTGCTCAGATTGAGAAAGTTCCCGAAACAGGGTGTTAGTGGACTAGTGCCGAGGAAAACAAAGTCTTTCTTATGAAAGAAACAGGGAAATTCTCACAAATTTAAACTGTCAGTTTGATGCTTTGTACCAGAATAAGGTATAGTAATGTTGGCATCCCTTTTTGTCCTTAGCATGACTTTTACTGCAATGGCACATAGGCTGCAAATAATTTTAAAATATTAACTTAATATTATAATATTATTAGGCTTTTTATTTTGAGTGAGACTAAACAAAGACTCTGATTTTGATCAAATACAGCCCCTTAGTCAGTAGTTATGCTTGATTGAGGTAGGCTCTGACAGCCAACATAACAATAGACAGGCCATTCTTTAACATATTAACCCCTGTGACCTAATTCGCCATCCAAAAAATGCAAATAGGATCCTTAGCAGCCCTTGTAACCATTCACTTCTCAATGACATTTGGTTTTGCAGTGTCAGTGCACTTGTGCTACAATTTTAAAGATATTTAGCCTTTCTGCAGAACAGATGTAGACATTAGGCACTTGCTCAGCTTTAATTGAAAACCTCCCTTTAGCCACCAGTGCTCCCAGTGACATTTGCAAACTCGAGGTTGAACATCTTGGTTTAATAGAGTGTTAACCACCCCCACTACATCATTTAAACTTCTGCTGATTGTCAGTAAATATAGTTGAAATTGTATAGAGGGGATGGCAAGTGGCAGGAGAGAGCAGGAGGGAAAAAAGAGAAGAAGCGGGAAAGGAAAAGATGGAAAAGGTGCTCTAGTTACTTCTGCAAGGAAGTTCTTACTTATCTGCCATTTCAAAAAAGCTCAGAAGGGATAATTCACATGACACAACACAAAGTACAGAGAGAAAAAATCCCTGCCATTGAATTGGTTTCTAACTGGCATTACTCTATCTGTTCATATTAACTGTATATATGTTCAGCATCTGTCTTTTTACTTTTTTCTCATTAAAAGTGAAGTCATAACGTCTTCTGAAAGTTAACCCTAGTCTATTCTGGGTAAGAAGATTTAGATCAACAAGTGTACAGGAATGTTTAAATTCAGTTTACAGTAATTCCCATGTGGTTAACTAAGTAATTCTAGCAATGTGCTAATTTGCAAATGTTGTAACAACCCTTCCCATTTTTAGCAATTGATGGAGTGCAAGTATGAATTGGTTTGTATATTTTCTCTCTTTTTTATTTTTCTTGTTTCCTGTTTTTGTCTTTCTCTACCTTTACAAGTTGCCTCCTGCCAGCACATCGGGTGTACTCAAGGCTCTTTGTGAGCAGGGCAGGATGCCTTCCATCCACTGTGTGTCTATTCCTTTGGACTGGAATAATATCACAATGAGGAGCTGTGGGATAAGAACCTGATGTTTGCTCAACAGAGCTTAAAATCCTCTGTTGCTGAAAAACCCTGCTGTGTAAATTGTTGATGTATCTGGCTTTTTGATTCTCAGAAACATGTCTTTCCTAGAATTTTGAGTGTATAGATCAGCATACATTGGTCTATTGCAAGCACAAAGCATGACAAAACTTTCAGTAGTATTTGCTGCAGACATGAACAGATGAAATGTTTTAAGAAGTGAAGAATATATCAAAACATGTTAAGCAGCAGCTCATGTGTCCAGCCCTCAAAAAATCTCTAGAGACATTTGTAGTTTCATCATTTTTTTTGAGAAGGGAGGTGTCACTTGCTGACTTTTTACCTGGCTAAATGTTTACTTTTTGGTTTTCTTTTTATAAACCAGAGACTGAAATTGCTGACAAGATTTCATGATTCAAAGGTACTTGGATTTTGAGAGAAATTACAAATATCATTTTGTTGGCAAGTAATTCACAGTAACGTCTTCAGCAGAAGACTTCAAGGGTTTTTATGGTGAGCCTTTGACACATTTGAGTGTGTGTGGTGTACCTGGGCTGGCCTTATTCTTGTTAACTGGTGATGCTCAGGAGGAGCTGATCTGGTTCTTGTCATCTTTAGTGTGGGTCTGCCTTCACACATCTGCTGGTTTAAAACTAGATTGGATGGTGGGCAGAACTCACTGTCTTTGTTGTGACTGCAATGCAGACACATACTGTGTTTCTTCGCCTAAAAGAACAGAAGACAAATGGGGATTTGCGACAATCTGCATTAAGAGGTTTATTCACCATGAGTGTTAATGATAGCTGGAGAAAAATAACATGCCAGTGTGGTGGCATCTTAAGCTGTCAGAGTATGTATCTCATCACACATGTGACCAACACAGCTGGACCTGGCCTTCATAGGGGAGCAGGTGAAAATAGAAGGAAGCAACCATCAGACATGGTGAAAGCTCTTGCCCAGTTGTGGCTGCAGGGTTGATAACCTATGTCTCTGTACCCCAGTTCTTCCCTTCTTTTGGAAGGTCTGTAACAACAGCCTATCATCCTCTGGACTGCTTGGGCATTTCCAACCACGATCCCAACAAGCGCTTGTGCAGTTCATGAGTTTCGTATAGTCTTTCCTGGAGAGGGAAAATCACAATGAATGCTCTAGTGAACAGAATAAGAGTGGGCTATGATATTAAATTTAAGACTGTAACAGGATTAGATATAGTTCTGTAGCTCTGCCAGTCTCAGAAGATCCCAAATCTGCCATGACTAATTCACTGGTAAGTCTACTGCCAATTATTTTTCTGCACCATTTTTTTTTTAAATACGTTGAGTTGGATTTTTAAATGAAGAAAGTGGATTGGTGCAACTGTGTGCTGAGTCAACTCCCCTTGTAAGTTTATTTTGCAATTGAAGGCTCAGATGTGTCAGTGTTTTACTTGTTGAGGTTTCATCACCACTGTTGCTGCCTCCATGTCACAGACACAATTAACAGTGGAGACATCAACAGAAAGTGCAGCAGAGGAGGCAGGAGCACTAAGTGTCTCAGTCCTTGAGGGGAAATACCCTGAGGAGAATTGTCCCTCGGGACACATTAAGTACTTCTCTGAGGATCAGTGGAATGAGGAACATTGCTGTGCAGCTACAAGTCTGTAAAAGCTGACTGCAGCTTGAGTGGTGCTTTTTGGAAAGCAGCAGGACAAGGAAGTAATGAGATGCACTGAACTAATTTTTGCATAAAATTACCATTAGAATACTGGTACATTCCAATAGTACTGTTGTCAATGGTCATTGAAATTCAGACAGGGCAGTAAACTGCTCTCCATTCAAGATTTTAGATCCTGTAAGAAACAAATAGAAATATTCTTGCTGCCCTGGTGGCTTGTAAAAAACACCAGGGCTCAATGTCAGCTCTATCTCATGCTGAAAATGCTTCTGCTGTCCATGCCCAGGAGGCACAGACCTTCTTCAGGAGCTGGCCCAAAGAGCTACTGCAGCTCTGTGGAATGGGTGTGTCCTGTGAGGTGGGCTAGACCTCTCAGACCTGGCAAGAGGGCGGCTATGACTTGCAGGGGAGGCAGGAGTTTCTGATAGTCTCCTCATGGTGAGTCTGTGGCACGTGACACAGGGGATGCTGCTGCTGACAGAATAGGAAACAGCAGGTTTTGGTTGAAACAGTTTGATTTACAGCAACATGAAGGGCAGCCGCACAGGAGCTGCTCCTTGTAGTGAGTAGCAAGACGCTTTTTTGCCTCTCTTCACATTGGGAAAAGTGACCTATGCGCTTCCCCTTTGCCCAGTGGGAGCTGATGGGCAGCTGATCTTCGAGGATACCAATTAGCAGAGAGGTATAAAGTATCCCATGATTTCTCCACAGAAGATGACAGTGTGGCTTCCCAGCACTAAATAACAGGCATCTCACTGACCTCTAATTCTGCTGACTATGCCTATGGGGAAATAAGGGATGGATTTTTTCCACATACTTGGGGAACTTCTATACTTGTGGAGGGAAATTTTACCCTTATGGAACACTAGTGTTCTGCAGCAACATCTCAGAATAAATAGCTATCTTTATTTCCTTCCTTTTTGTCCCTAGCTCTGAATTTTTAAATCTTTAATTTACTTCTGCTTTGTTGTAGTATAAATGTTTATCTTGACTTTCGGTTGTTCCTAGATTGCTTAAAATTGTCCATATGGCTAAGTCTTTGGTACTCTTACACTGGAGTCATACAGTGGCAAGGAATGGAAATTAATCGCAAAATGTGCTGATAAAGTCAGAGAAGAAAGAAATATGAAGCAAGGGCACAGGAACCAGAGCTGCATAAAGGAAGGAGGCTCTCAGATGCTAAACAAAAGTGCCTTCTTTTTAAAAAAATTACTAGCAAAGATGTATGATTCACCCAAATTTGCTCATTTGATATGATATGCAACCACAAATATTTTGCCTCCAAAGAGATTATCTGGAAAACTGGTACTTCTGGGCTTCAGTGGTGTTTGCCAAAATTGGAGTCCATGGTCTGACAGTTTTACACTTAATCTGTAATGGAGTCACTAGCCAGAGACTCAGCTGTTCTCAGCAACTTTGAGCACAGGTTCAGACTACTCTTTACCAGTGGATTGTGAACTGGGAGGAAAGGTGTATGCTCATACCTACAATGATGATTACGGCTGCCACAAGGACATTTGGATGCAGCCTTTTGGCTATGGAAAAGAAAGCAAATTGGCTGCCTGGAATATACAGAGGAAGAGTCAAACATCCAGGTAATCTCAGGAGCAGAAGGTGTCCATCTCTACAGCTGCTTCTGATATGACTTCATTTGAAGCCAACAGTGTAGATTTCGATAGGGAAAAGCTTTTTAATTTCTCCTCTTAACTAGAACTACCACATTGCAAATGGCTATAGAATCGGATATGCAAGAGTATGTACCTGATTTTATTAGTAAAACCTTTCCTAACAGTTACAGTAAACAGCTGTTGCCCTATAAAGACACAGGCATTTTATTAGCCCCCCCTTTCTTTTTAACTGTGCTATATAATTGTTCTCTCCCCTTAATTTTTCCATTCCATCATCGCTGTTTGATAATTGTTTTTATGTATGGTATTTTCATTGATTTGACATTTCTCACAACAGCTAGAACAAAAGTGATTTGTTTGAACTGTAGGAGGTACCATGAATTAATAGCTCAATTCTATACTGTGTTCTCATTAAGGGGGAAGACAAGTCATCTTTTTTATGAGTAACAGTTTTTACCTTGTAATATTTCACAGCAAGCAAAGACAGCCCTGGACACCTACAGTGTCTCAATCAGAGAGTGACAGACAGTGCAATAGCATACACCCTGTCTTCAGTATGCTGCTGTCAGTTACCAGTGACTGAAGTTATTCGTGGTCCATAATAATGCACAGTTGCTTTGCAGGAGAAATACCATCATTAGAAAAATGCAGTGCATTGCTAGTTATTTAATTGGTTATAGACATTTTTAATGTTCTGAAAAATTCCCTTTTAAAAAGAAAGACATTATTCTTTCCAGTTTGTTAAAGTGATTTTATGGGTTGTTTTATGGATTGTTTGTGTAACCCTCCTTTTTATGGACTTTTGTGGGACTGTTGGTGGGAGAGAAGATACTAGTACACTGGCTTTCCATATTATGCTATACTGTTAGCATTTGGAAACACACTGGGGCATGGTAAACTTTAGAAGGATAAGAACAGGGATATGTTGTATGTAACACCCAGCCCTGTTGAGACGTAGCTTTTCATTAAAATATTCATCAGTTTATTGGGCAAAGCTTAGGAATATGAAACAGTTGGGGCATTTGCTTCAGGACAGAGTGTCTGGAAATAAAAGGGTTATAGCCATTGACCAGTCTTTCCTTTCACCACCTTAAAGTAAGAAAAATTACAGAGTTCATCAACCACACACTGCAAATGAAAAGCTTATTCAGAGTCCCCAGTGAGGAATTTATTTTGGATCAGAGGGAGTGGAATGGGGGTCTAAGCAATAAAGAAAGCTGTTATATCCCTGCTAGGAAAATAGCTCAGGACTAAAGGTCGTAATCTTTTGGGTTGAATTGTTATCCTTTTAGAATTCATGGCAATTTTGCTACTGTCTTTTTCTATGATTGGGATTACACTGCTAGTACTGTTTGACCCATCATCCATTAAAAAAAAAAAAAAAAAGAAAAAGTCTTACCCTCCTCTTTTTCATATACTCATGCAATATGCCCACTTGCACATAAAGTGGTTTTGGTAACTTTTATTTCTTGCCTTTGGGCTTGATTTCAAAATATTGTAATATATTTGGCTTTTGTAACTTTCACTAATTAAGCCATCTAAAGCAGATGGAATTACAGAAATTACAGGGTTTAGAATACCATCCTAATTGGTTTACGATCTATGTGACACTACAGTGCCATTCAGACTGTATAATGTATAAGGACTGCACAAAAGAGAACCCTCACCAATTAATTTTCTTAAACTCCATTATCTGCAATTTTTGCTTCCTTTTAATTCCTTTCTATTAAGATTTTTCCTGGTGTCCTTGTTGCTGTGGGAAGAGAGAGAAAGCATCCCATTGCCATACTGGGGCTTTTTCTGTTTGCTAAAAAAACCCAAACAATTTTGTTTTCATCTGTGATGGAATAGAACAAGAGAATAATAGAATCAAAATGAGTGAACTTGAGAGAAATAATCCATATTAGAAATGTACAATAGCCATTGTGCACTCTGATACATTTTAAAATGATGGCGATTTGAGAATGGATAGAAAAAGATCCCATTTTTTGAGGATGTAATCATACAAAGTTGTAACAATACTGAGGTTCCCTTGCACAGGAGGAAAAAATCCTTCTGTTTCTTTAAATTATCTCATTTTGCCATTTAGACATGATTTTTAAACTCACGATTCCCTTTTGTTGCCATGGTAACAGGTTTTGGCCCTCATGGTGACAGAAAAGTATCTCAGTTCTTGTTCCTCTTTGAACACATATGTTTCTATGTATAGCTGAACAGGCAGAGGGAAGGGAGGTGTGACAAGATCGCACCTTTTGGAGCGAGGTAACACCTTGTGCCAAACCAAGGCTGTGCTGAGGAAATAGCCTGTAGCAAGGACAGATTTATCCCTCCTGATTCCTGTGTGGACTCATTCAGACTTCAGTTTTAATGATGCCAAATAGGTTTGCTCCCCTGCTCCCATCCCCCTGGCACCCCCTCTTTCCTAGGTGACATTTTCAAGGTTTTTTACATATGAAGCAAGTATTTGAATGAAACCTAGTTTTAGGGGATTCCTATGGAGCTGGCTGCTAGCATCTTGCAGCATTGCAGGGGTCAATTAAGAGAAACAATTATCTGGTTTTAAAGCTTTAATAAGGAAAGCAAATCAAAACAGAAAAAGCAACAACAGAAACTTAATAGAACAGAAAAGCAAGAAGAAAAGAGAGGAAAAGACAAAGTGGACAAAAAGTAATGTTAAATAGCATGGAGCATGACTAATGGCAGAAGCATGTTAAAATCATTGGGAAAATGTCCTTGGAAGACAAATGAATTTTCAGCAGAATAATTAACTTAATTAACAAATTTGCATGCATATTCATCAGGCTATTGAAGTCTTTCCAGCACAGCTTGATGAGCATTGGTGTAATAATTGTCTCATTTACATTCTGCAATCTACTACAATTTGGGGCATGCAAAAAAAGCCGACCTCTTCCTTTTGACTTTCTTTAGGACCCTGACTCTCTCAATAAACACATGCAAACAACATGTAGTGTCCAATGCTTAGCCCTGTGTTCCACTCTTGATCAAAAAACCTGCTGCCACTCTGCCACGCTTTCCTGGCTTTCACTTCCCTCTCCGTTTGCTTTATTTTTTTCCCTTTGGCCCAGGTTCTCTTTTTTGCCTCTGCTTGCTCTCCTGGGTAAATCTTGGCACCAGTTCTGACTTCAAATCTCCTGGGCTGCCAGACTGCATCATGTAAAAATTGCCATTTTCCTCTGTCTCTGCAGGGCAATCTTTAAAGGCAGTAAGGTGTGACGCTCCAGACTGGCAGCTTGGCAAGAAAGAGCCCATGGATACCAACACACAGGAATCTGGAGGGTTCACTGTGACAGGCAGTCAGTACTGGGAACAAAAGAAATTAAATTTTTTTTTTACATATTGCAGGCATATGGTCACAAGACCAGCAGAAATATATTCAATTACTGATATTGTCTGTTAAGCAGAAATAATGTACCAATAGCAGTACCTTAATTTTTTTTCTCCTTAGATTATTATAAAGTGAATTAAAAGAGGCCTCTAGAACACAGTTGGCTCATAGTGTTGCATTTCAGATCTATTTACATTTTTGCCCCAATCATTTGCACATAGAATCCAATCACCATGATTATTTTAGCATGATTTTCTTTTTAAATGTGAATGGATATTTTTAAATGCAATTAGGCCATTTACCAGCATTTTTGTTACCTTGTTTTAAATCAAACCCTTCAACCATGAAGGATAGAGACCCTACAATATTTACAACTAATATTATGTATGCAAACTGTGCTATAACTGAGTTGACTTGTAAGACACCAGCCTGAATGTTTTGTACCAAATGTACATTTGTACCAAATGTAACTCTCACTGTGTTACTTTTCAGGCTGCATAACAACACTGTACAAGCTGTTTTCCTCAGAACATACAATCATAATAAAATTGTGTTCCCCAACTTCTAGTTAAAAGGTTCACTGGTAAAAGAAATGTAGGACCTAAATCATGATTGATATGGAAGGTAAAAAATTAGTCATCCGGAGTTGTGATATAGAATACCTAAACCTATTAGTTTCTGTTTCCCTCTCCATCAGTCCAGAGATGCCCGTATATCTAGAACTATGCTCACACCCTGCATCACATTGAGCAAGAAAATACCTATTTCCAGCTTGTTTAAACACAATGAGGATCCAGAAGTCTCCATATTCCGTTATTTCTGTCCCTTCAGTAGCTTCAGCCAGAAAGTATGTTATGGGTGTTCCTCATGAATATCAACAGAGTTGGACCTTTCAGGAAATGTTGTGGCCATTTCCTTCTGAAATATTGCTCCTGCTGGGATTTATGCAGCAAACTGCAGCCCAACCTGAAGCAACCAAATATAATTTCCTTCTCAGTCTGATGGAATTCAAACCTATCATTAGCCAAGCAGGTACTCTAATCAACTAGTGTAGTGTGTTTTGGCAGGAGAGGGGAGCATTTGTGCACATCTTCTATTGGAGTGGTTCTGTAGTTATATTTAAATACCAAAAGTATATCTATATAAAAGCAATGAAGTTGTTACAGTAAGGCCTCTTTCAGGAATGTAAGCTGCACTGATTTGGTTGATGGAGGGGAATTTTTTCATCAAAGTATAACAAGAAAAATTTAGAAAACATTTAAAATTAAGATTTCTTAATTTGCTAGGATATTTATGGTCCATTCAAATCTGTAAAATAGATAATATTTAACACCACAGAGACACTATCCAAAAGTTATAATTTGGTATTGTTTAACTTGTAGAAAAGAGATTAAGACATACACACACACATATATATACTGATTTAACTTTTAACTGTGCAGCATGTCCTCAACAAACTTTGAGTTCTTCCTTTACAAGTATTGGATGAATTTCAAAGACTTCACATAATGCAATTTTCCTCGTTTCAACCAAGATAGGGTTAAATTTTGCAGTAGCTAGGAGTGAGCATGGCTAGGACCAGGAGGTTATTCCATATGGAGGCAGGGCTGGGAGTGGAGGGCTGAAAGGGGTAGGGGTGAGGGGTGGGGGGCAGGTGGAAGAGGGGGGCAGGTGTGAAGGCAGTCTCTTTCATGTAGAAGGAGTCCTTTTCTGGTAAGAAATTGGAGAATACTATTCCCTAAACCACAACAGACAATAATTAGTTTGCCAGTTAAAAGTAGTTTAAAACTGGGTCGTTTACAGACTTTAGCACCTGTGTCAGTTCAAAAGTACCAAATGGCCCTAGCAGCATAGTAACAGTCATTCAAGGCTTTTCATATAAAGCTAGTTCAGATCTCATGTTTAGGCTGTGTTTGAAAAACATTGACTGTAATTAAGCAGTGTTATTAATATTTATTTTTTCCAGTTGCAGTTACTATTACAGGCTAGAATGATGTGCCGTTATCAACAGATTTTGAAACTCCTAAATAGAGCCTATGTAATATAACTAATTCTGCCAAGAACCGTATTTTCACCCAATGTTAATATGCTTGCAACAGTTCCACTAATTTCAGTGGCTCTGAGGAAACTGCATATCTCAAGAGAGAGTTGCTTGGTCCATTTTGCACTGCACTTGCCAATCACACGGCTACATGGAGATGGGCAATTTCAAGGCTCTCACAATGTCGGCTTTAGCATTCCTGCAAATTGAGTCAGTAACACTAGAGAGAAGTGAGGAAGGAATCAGTCCTGTGATCACAAACAGAAAAATGAATTTGTTTTTCCTTGAAGGAATAACCTCACCTGAATCACAGCAAGAAGATTTTGGAAGCATCATATTGAGGCATGGTGGAGATTTTCTTCTTTCCAGTGCTCTAACTGGAATTCTTATTTTGCTTAATTAATCACTTGTACTTGTGACACTGTGTAGTTTAACAAAACTGAAACCATTTAAGATATTTTATTTTTTAGCAATTTTACATTTTTATATTAATTTGACGTTTCAATGACTAAACAAAAAAAAAACAGCAGCCAAATGTTTATTTTTATACAAAACTTACCATATTGTTTTGTGACTCTCTAATGCTTCTCAAAATACACTTTTTTTTTAAAGGTTGTTACTTTAAAATTGAAAGCCCAATGAAAAGAACAATCAAAACATTTTACACTGAAGCTTTAAAGCAAGCATTCAACTTCTCAGAAAAAAGCCCCAACTTTTGTCAGCTGAAATTGTTGACAGGCTTCAGCATGACTGTGAATAGGCTCTGGGGAGTTTTATACTGGTTCTCAAGCTACAATTTTGATGGAATTTCCATTCAGAGAAGCAAAATTTCCTCTGAAACTGAGGCTGACAGACCTGTACATGAGAGAGGGAGGAAGCCTGGGGACTGGGTTGGAGCTCAGGATTTCTTCACTTCTTATCCCACCCACCTCTCTACAAACCCAAACTCTTCCCCCCCTACAATCCATGAGTCAGTGTATATTGCGGTGGACCCCCCTGGGTGTTCCCCCTCCCCCCCTCCCGTGCCCCCCC
>VYXG01005902.1:49580-92158 GCA_013397235.1 Lanius ludovicianus
CCCCCCTCCCCCTCCCTCCGGCCGGGTCCCTGCCATGTTTGTCCCATCTCTGCCCCTGGTATCCCCTTTCCACCTGTCTGTGATAAAACCAGCAGGACAGAAAGCCCCGCCCGCAAATGAGGTTTCGTGTTCAAGCTCTCTGTATGATCAGCGTGGCCCAGTTAGTCCATGTAGCACCAGTGGCATGATGTGTGGAAGGGACTTTGCCTTTGAGCCTCCAGCCCAGCACTGGTTGTCAGGGTGCCAGGAGGAGCTGCGCTAGGGTGACAATCACTTCTGAAGCAGCTCAAACCCTTTCCTAATCTGCCACTACCTCTTCTTCAGTTGGATTGTTACAGGCCTCAGATCCTTTGTACTCTGGACTCCAAAACCCCAGGGCTCGTCCTCAAATCTCTCTGGGTACTGTTTTGCCAGAAACTGCAGGAAGGACTGTTCCCCCCAGCTGCAGTGTAGAGGACATTTTTCAAATTTGGTCCTGTCCCGACTGACCCAAGGGCTACTGGATGAACAATCTCCTGTTTAATTTGCTCAAAAGCTTCTTGTTGTTTAGGACCTCACTTGAAATCATTCTTCTTCTGGGTCACATGATGGAGAAGGTTTACAATCTGACTGTAATCTTTAATTTGCATCCTTCAAAAATCCTCAGTGCCAAGGAAAGCATATGTTTCCTTCTTGATGGTTGGTGGGAGCATATTTTGTTTACCACATCCATGGGAATTTTGATGATGTCTATCTTGCCGTTTTACTCCTAAAAAATGAGTTTCCTGGGCAGATGCCTTGACCTTACTTTGCTTTATGACAGAACCAGCCATAAGGAGGATTTGGATTATCTTCTCCATTTTCTCAAGAACTTCCTCTGCTGTGTTGCCGCACACAATGATGTTATCAATGTATAGCAACTATTCTGGAGCCTCACCCTTTTCCAATTGAGTCTGGATGAGTCCATGGCAAATAGTGGGACTTTGGACTCCAGTTTTTATTGAAGTTCCAGCATGTCCATCACAGCAGCACTCAGTGGTGGTGTGGTTTCATTCAGGCCATGATAGTCCATTGTCAGTCTGCAATCTCCATTGGCCTTACAAACTGGTGATATGGGGCTATTAAAGGGTGAGTGAGTCTTACTGACCACTCCCTGGCTCTCCACAAATCATCTCATGGATAGGAGTCACAGCATCACAGTTGGTGTGGTATTGTTGATGATGTACTGTTGTGGTAGTGACTGGTACCTGTTGATATTCAACCCTCAGCAGTCCCACAGCAGAAGGGTCCTCTAAGAGACCAGGCAAGGTATTCAGCTGTCTAATTTCCTCTGTCTCCAGAGCAGCTATCCCAAAAGCCAAACTGTGCCCTTTTGAGTCCTTGAAATACCCTCTCCTGAGTTAATCTATATCAAAGACCCATGGGGCCTCTGGGCCAATCAGAATGGAATGTTTTTACCTTTTGTTCCCAGTCAGGCTCACTTCAGCTTCCAGTACAGTCAGCTGCTGGGATCCTCCTGTCACCGCAGAAACAGAGATTCTGCCCCTACAGATCTTGATGGCATCAGGGCACCTTGTGTGCCAATGTCAAGTAAAGCCTCATACTCTTGTGGGTCTGATGTGCCAGGCCACGGGATCCACACAGTCCAATAGATCCAACTGTCCCTTTTCTCCACTTGGCTGCAGGCAGGTCGCCTCTACTTCTGGTCATGGTAGTCTTTGCTCAGTTCTTCTAAAAAACGAACTGGAGATCCTTTCAACAGGATCAGAAATTATATTTAGCCCTTCCATTGTGTCTGAGGACTTCCCCACTGGAAACTGGAGTGGTATTTATCCTTGAAGAATTTCCTTTGGTGGTTGTTCTTCCTCTCAACTCATGTACCCGTGCTATTAGGGCAGAGGTGGGTTTTCCATCCCACTTTCTCATGTTGTCTCTATGGTCTTACAGGTAAAACCACAGGTTACCTCGTGGTGTGTACCCCTCTCTCCAGCAGGGGTACCCAATAGCAGAAACTCAGGTCCACACTGGTGGGGCAATGGGACATTTTCACCTAGCTTGCTCAAGTCTGTCTGCAGTCTTGTACAGTCTTTCTACAGCTGAGGCACAGGCTGGTAGGGAGGAAAAAAGATGAACTTCATGTTGTTGAAGTTGGGTAATCACCTGAAGCAATGTTTCTTCTTCTTTCATTGAAAACAATGCCAAAGGATTGGCAGACAATGATGGCAGGCTCCATACAAATTTCTGCCACACGGATTGTGTACATTGGACCTGATCTGGATCTACAGGTGACTACTCATTGTTTGAGTCCCTATAGATTACCTCCAGCACAGCTAATTCTTTCAGATCCTGGATACCTTTCTCCACGACATTCCACTCAGTGCACTATTAGGTCATCCAAGAGAGAACACCTTTCCCTCATGCTTGACAGATGTTGTCTCCAGAGGCTGAGAGTTTCTGTCCTCTTCTAAATCCCCTTGCCAATGCCTACATTCTGGGACAGGGATCCCAATTGTCTGGCTTCCTTACCATCTAGTTTCATGTTGTGTGCCACAATATGCTAGCATTGGAGCAGGCAGGTCACAAGGGGCTCTCCTGAGTGGCAGGTGAAATCTTCTTTCATATCCTCCAGCTCACCTGGGATAGGGATCAGGTGATTCTTGCTGGCCTTCCCTCTTCCTCCTGTTCTGAGGGTCCTGTTTCTTCTTCATCCCTCACTATATGAACTAATTTTGCCTTGGATTTCTTTTTCTCTAGAGGGGCACCTGCTACTGGCACGAGTTGTTCGTCTGGTTCAGCTGCAGTTTGAGTGGCCACAGTGCCTGCTGGTCTGTTTTCCTTCTCCTCCCCCTGAGGGTGCTGCCTAGTACAGAGAAGTGACCGATAAATAGTAGGGGCCAGCAATGAATTGCTCCTCTCTGGAATTGCCGCAGCATTCTCCTTGCAAGTATTCTGTCACTTTATCAGGGTCCTGTAGTTGTTCAGGGATGAACTTTCAAGCCTTTGCAGCAGGTAATTTCTCTAACAACTGGGTCTTTTTCTCCCACATTCCATGCCACTCATGACTATCCACCATCAGGGCAGATCTCTGAATGACCTTCCTCTAAATCTTTGTCCTGATTCTAACCATGGTTTGGAGCGCACTGAGGAGACCTGGCAGACTTAGCAACAACAACGCACTTTCCTTAACACCCAAAGGGAATTCAAAATTCTCCAAAGCTGTTGTAACAGGCCTGAGGAAGGAAAAAGGGGTAAAAAGCTGGGGAAAATCATGGTCCCCCCTCAGGCTTGTACAGTAGTTAATGAATTCCCAGTGGTAGTAGACTGGTGGTAGTTAATGAATTCCCAGTGATAGAAGCTCTCCAGGGCAGGAGAGCAACTCTCAATACACATTCCAAATTACCCTCTTTGCCCTTGATGTTATCATGCCATAAATTGATGTTATGAAGTACATCAACAAAGCAATCCTGATCCCTCTCTCTGCTCTGAAAAAGAGCATCATGGTGGGCACATATTGCATATAGTGAAATATTACAGGGTTAGATATCACAACCACATGAAAAGGCTGAGCAACATTGTAGCCAGAGTGCTCCACAGCTAATACACAAATGCTTAGATCAAAATTGTTTCCAACCCATTATGAACAGATCTGTTGTTATCTGAATACTTCTTGCCTCACATTGTGTGTCAACTAAAAACTGTCATCCTTTAAGCCCAGATGTAATCTAAACTCCCTGCAATTCCTCCCTTTCCCCACCCCTATCCAGTGACAGAGAGAGAAAAGGCAGAGATTATGGGTTGTCTTTCTTGGGTTGTGGCAACCAGAACTGAACACCATACTCCTCACTGGAGTCCAGTAGAGGGGCAGGATCAACTCACTTGACCATACTCTTCCTGATGCGTGCTAGGATACCATTGGCACTCCTGGCTGCAAGGGCCCTGCTGGCTCATAGTCAACTTGTCAAGGACCACTATCCTGAGGTCCTTCTCCACAGAGCTGTTCTCTGCAGGTTACCCTCCAACCTGTGCTGGTACTTGGGGTTATTTGTCCCCAGGTACAGGACTGCACATTTGCCTTTGTTGAACTTCAATATGTTTCTCCCCACCCAACTCTGCAGCCTATCAAGGTTCCACTGAACGGCAGCACAGCTTTCTGGTCTATCTTAGTTTCATATGATCGGCAAACTTGCTAGAGGATGCATTCTATCCTTTAATCCTGGTCATTGATAAACAAATTGAATAAAACTAAACCAATTATTGGTCCTTGGGGAATGCCAGTGACTACAAGCCTCCAACTGGATTCTGTTCCAGTGACCATGACGCTCTGATCTGTGCCGTTCACCTAGTTCTTGATCCACCTCACAGCCCATTCCCTCAATTTACATTTTGCAAGCTTACCTGTAAGCTTGCATCCCAAAGGATGGGAAACAGTTAAAAAACCCTTGCTGAAACCAAGGTAGACAACATCCACTGCTTTCTCCTTGTCAACCCATCCTACCATACCAGATGGTTTACAGTCTCTATTGGAATCAATCAGTGGACAATTTAACCTGTATCTATCAGACCAGAATATCAAGTCTCTAGCAGAGCTGCATGTTTCCATTTAGTATGAAAATAAAAGCCTCTGGCAAGAGGAGAGAGAATCTTCAGTTTACAAGAAAATCAGTGCTTTAGAAGATGTCTGACTTACTTAACATAGAGTAATAGGCAGCTTCTCGAACTTCTTGGTAGGATTTTTTTTAACACCATACTTTGTGCATTTTTGTCATGCATTGCCAACATGCCATATGCTTATAACACATGGTAAAAGCATGGGTAAGAAAATGTAATTGTGACATGTAAAGACAACTCTGGATCCGCAATACTTCTGAGCTAAAATACACTTGTGCATTTGTTATATAAGTTCAGAGGACTTTTTTATCATGCTCTTTGGATGTGTATCACTGAAAAGGATAATGTACCTCAAACTTAGCAGATTCCATAGAAAGAGAACAAGGACTCGATCAGGTGGTATCAGCCAGGGTTTTAAGGCTGTAGTCCATAGTATGTTACTGATTTTCAGAAATTAAAAGCTTTTCACTTGAATGTCCTGTTGTCAATTTACTACACTGGAAAAGCAGATTTAACTGGTTGTTTCTGAAGTGTTTAAAAATTACATGCGCATACAAAAGAACTGAAGTGCACTACTTATGATTTAATTGTGAAATGGCCAGCTTAGGTCTTCTGTCTTTCTCTATATAAAGACTAGCAGCTCTTATCTCAAAGAGTTTATGTCATGAAGAGATAATGAAGAAAATTATTGGTAGAGAAAAGAAGCTGATGAGTGGTAAAGAAGATTTACTTAAGGAAAATAACACAGTGACGGATTTGGAAAAAGATTCAGGCTTCCTTCTTTCCATACCAGTTTCAGACTTACTAGATCTTGCTGTCTCCAGCTACCACTGTTACTCATCTCCCTGGAGAGATGAGGAGCCTAGCAGCTGTCCTCACATACTGGCATATGGGGCAGACTCCTCTTCAGAAGTTGCTGCAGGAGTTTGTCTTTCAAAACATGCCACCGATAAAACCAAGTTCATTTGAGAAAAGTAGGCAATAGAAGAAAATGCATGAGAAATTGCAGTTAGGGACCTTAACCTACTGACTCATTTAGGAACACAGGCTCCATCTGTGACTGAGCAGAGAGAGAGGCTCTTTCATGGAGATATTCGGTTAAAGAACATAGCTAAGATGCCTGAGTCAGGCCACTCTTATAGGTATACATACTTAAAAGTGGATATTGAGGCTTGGAAATTATTTCAATAGTTGACTGAAAAACATTTTATTACTTATTCCCACTGCAAACACTATCATGATTGCAAGATTACCTGCCACCAAACAATATGCAGATTTCTCAGAGATGATGTGTATGATACAGTTTTATCAGAGACATCCAGGCACAAAACACTGCAAACCCAGCGTTAGTCTGGTCCTTGTCTCTTCCTTTGCCTCCTTTCTCTCAGCAGCCCACTGGGCTTATCACAAACTAAGAGAAGAGAAAAGGAAGGGCTACACTTAATGTATCATCCCTTCAAACTTATAGCCCAAGTGGTTCCTCAGTTCAGACAGATTTAATTTAATTCATTCATCTAACAACAGAAAACAAAGCCAAGGCCAACATACGATTTTGTTCATTTACCATACCCTCAGAGGACCCATAAATGGAGTTTACTAATACCTTGTTATCAATACTCCAGACTTTTACCTCTAGAGATTTCAGCATTCATGGTGTCAGGAGTGTAGATTAAAAAATCACCAAACTGTCTTTACTACTTGCATTCCTGGTGCTTAAGACATTCATTCACATGAAGTTTCAAGGCTTACTTAGAGAGATTGCACTGAAACAACAAATATATGAGTATGCTCTTCCCTGGCTGATGAGAAAGATTTTGAACAACTAGTGCTGTCCACAGCCAAAACACACAGTGTCTTTATCAGGAAATGGTGTGTCCCATCCTTCTTTGAAGTGTGGGATAATGCAGTCCACACTGAAGAAACTAATTTTCAGCATGTCAACCCTACTCCAGGTTTTCCCCACAGGGTGCCTTGCAGAAACAGCAGAGGGTGTACCTTTGTCCCATGAGGACATTATTTTTCTTCCTGCAGAATCTCCATACATACATATTAACAAAATATAAGGCAAAAACCCTCAACCAACAGACATATACGTGTAACAAGTAAAACCCTCACTACACGTGGCCTTGCATTTTCTCCTGCAGTACCCACTGCCTTAGGACAGTGTTGATTGAAGTGATGTTTGGGAAGCTGCATGTTTTATCAATGTTTATAGAACTTTCCTGGACAGTTTTATATTACTTAATTTTTCAGTATTGACTTCTGCTATTTCTGCTTGACATCTGTTCATGTTGGCCAGTCCTTAACCATACTTCTGCCCTTTTTGACTGAGCACAGGGTAAATGTGGTCCTGCATACAGGAAACCACCAGCAAGACACAACATTGGAACATACATGGACAGTAGAGGCATTGTGTGGATTCTAGACACTCTACACCAGGTGACTTGGTGAGGAGCAAATCTATTCTGAGTTCTTGACCCCTTTTATTGAAGATGTTCTGTTGTACTTTTATTTCTAACAAAACCTTTTACATTTCCAGAAGGGAGATTGTAGTAACAGCTTTGTGTTCGAACCCCTTTGGAGCTCACTTAAGTAGAAACCTCATTGTGCAGAGCTAACAACGTAGTGGTTGGTGGTGGTGAAAATATTTGAGAGCCTGGGAACTCGATTAACCCCAAAGCTATGCAACCTGATACAATTCTTGACACACCAAGAGCTGGGAGGAGAGCTGACAGGAGGTTGAAAACAAGGGGCTAAGATTCCAGGGCCTGACCTTACCTCTTTTTGTTTTGTGTTGAGTACCCTCAATCCTGCATTGTGCTCATCTTCTTGGTATAAGAAGTTCTGTCTCTACTCCAGGCACCTGGGCTTTGGAATTTTAGGGTGTGTTATAAATTAATTGCCAATTAAATCAAATTAATAACTTGCGTGAGCCAAATTATTAATATAAAAACAAACAGAATTTATTTTTAACCAAATTGACAATATTAATAAGCCACGATAAAGGAAAGCAGGGCCAAGCCTAGGTTCTTGGCCCTGGGTGACACATACACAGCTCTGAACACCAGCAGTTCAGAGTGGCAGCGCACACCTTAGAGGTTTTTGAGTCCGGTTTTTATACTGTTTTTCTTGCTCCTGGCTAGGAAATCCTTTGTCCTTTTCATTTTTGATGGTCCTCTGGTCCAGTGATCGGGGGTCCATTTAGATGTTGATGTGTCTAAGGATTCTCTTTGTATTTCGGCTGATGTTTTCCAGTAACCCATCTTAGCGTTTCTGGGAAAGGACCTGTTCAGATGATGATTTTTCCGAAAAATCCTTATATGATTAAAATGAAGAGTCTTAAGCAATAAGTCCACTCATCAGCAGTGTTCAGGGAGTAACAGATCATATCTCTTACTCCTTTCAGATGGAAAGGATTCCCTGGCTGGGTAGGATGGACTCATAGTAAGTTGATGGGTCAGATGGATATCTGACTGAGGTCTCCTTGCTTTTACTTCTTATGCTAATTTGCACCTTCTTTGAGCAAGATGCCAGGAAACATGCCAAGGTCTACTTAGAACACAACATATTTGAACATATATACAAGTTACAATCTGCTATATTTCACATTCTATATTTTACATTCAGAACTTATTTTGATATACAACTTTAATTCCTTATGAATTTTGACTTATCTATGACAGTGCATTTACCTAAAATTTCAAGAAGAGTGAGTTTCAGAAAGGTCATCTAGTATGAAAGACTTAGAACAAAAGAAAGAGTTTTTTTGTCAGTGATGAAATTTTTGTGGGGCTTTTTTCTCTGCTCTCTTCTCTTCTCTTCTCTCCCCTTCCCTCTCCAACGCCTCCCTTCCTCTCCCCTCTCCTTAATTGAAAATAGACTATTATGACACTAGTTAATAGCAAATTTAAGAACAAATGAGCTATTTGGGGCATATTATTCTAGAATAAATTTGGCAGGCAGATGCTGATTAAATTCTGAATTTGAGAACTTAACTAACTAATTTAGAGATTGTTTAGACTTTGAACAGATAAGGCTAAGATCAATTTTCAGTCTTCAGTACCGGTGCTAGGTCCAGTGCTCTGCTCTCTATGCAGGTATTATCCTAATACTCTCTTGGCTTCAAACTGCAGAACCAGTGTCATGAGCCTAACCAAAATGGATCCCGAAAGTGACAGTGAGCCTGTCAGTCCTCTACGAGAGCAGTGGGAACCTGCACGTGGTTGTGATGCAACTTTCTAGGATTAAATCCCCCAGAACACCATGGAAGAGTGTATAATGAGAATTTTGCTCTTTTCATTTTGCTGTCAAATTAAAATCTGGATCCCTTCTGTTGTCAGGGTTTTTGAACCTTGAATTTTAATTTTGATGGATTTATCACTAACCACCCTTTGCACACAGTTGTTTCCATCTATTTCTGGACATACTGGCTGTGCTGGGATAGCAAACAGTAGGAGAAGGTATTATCTTAAATGAGCTACATGAAACAGATTTCTGTCCGTGTCCCCTCGGCATTTCTTGATAACAACACTGTCAACAGATCTAAACATTGTCAAGATGTGTGAAAAGAAGCTAAGTTTATGTCTGTGACTAGAACTTTTCAGAGAATGGGTTTCAAAAACTTTTCATGTTTTTATTTTTTCAACAAGCAGGGAAAATTTCCATAGAAAGCAGATACTTTTAGTAAAAATTTTTTAGTCAGAGCACCAGTTTTCTGTTGGAAGAGTTTTGTTGGGAAAATAATAGGCTCTTCTTGGTAATTTAGTGGTTTCAACATTTCATTCCATAAATTTGCATGTCTGCTAATGGAAGACAGTTAAGTTTAAATCTTTCAGACTTCTAGTGGATGGTTGTGACTGAGTTTTTACCAATCCTCTGAATTTTTTACAGCACTGATGACTCAGCCCTCAACACATGCTCTGTGCAGTAAATATTTAGGTCAATGAGAGAATAGCTTTGTATATACAAGGCTAAAAGACAGTTTTACTCAAAGGACATTATTCTCTGCATGGTTTTGTAATGCTTTTGCACAAAGATGAAGTAGCACCATAGAATTTAACATCTTTGACACAAACAACAAACAAAAGTCTTTCATCCTTGCTTCCCCAGCATAAACTTTTCCCGGCAGTCTATGTGTGCAAGAAACAGAGGAAAAGGAAAGCACTGCACACAATTGTCCTCTTGAGGAGAAGAGAGAACAAACGTGTGACACACATCAATTCTTGCTCTAATGAAAGCCCTCTGACACCATAATGATGAACACAATACCAGAGATTGAATACAAGTTCTTTCACTAAATTGTCAAATTTTTACTGCTCTTTTTCTAGGATCATGTCAAAAAGAGATATATGGACCCCTGA
Source organism: Lanius ludovicianus (assembly GCA_013397235.1). NCBI lineage: Eukaryota > Metazoa > Chordata > Aves > Passeriformes > Laniidae > Lanius > Lanius ludovicianus. The sequence goes on from VYXG01005902.1 coordinate 59,528, forward strand.
ACATTATTTTGCAAGAAAAGCCTCTATGCAACTAAGTAAGAGAGGACAATGTGTAAGTGCATAGCTCTGAAATTCTTAGCTTGTCCTTGGAGATAAAATATTATTGCTATGAAACGCAATTATTTATGTATTTTTATATACATTCTTTACTATATAAACACATTCCACCTTGTAGTATGCATTCTATATGCATTTCTTTTGTGCATATATTTCCATGTGTCTATGGCTCAAAGAGCTTTGAAACTTTTCTCCTTGTTGATTCATTCCAAGTTGTGGGCTTAATCCAATACTTAAGCAATGAATGTCAAATTTCAGGGAATAAGTGGTTTCTCTTCACACGATTACTTTCATACATGGAAACTTCCCTTCCTGCAAGTGAATTATGGCTAACTTTGCCTATTCCTCTGCTCGTTTTCCAGATCCGCTGCTTGATCAAGTGCTTTCTGAGTAGCCCTGGCAATGGGATGGGGAAAGAGGAGCTGCTGTTGCCTGTAGGCAAGAGAAAGGAAAGTAATTAAATACCTTGTAGTGAGCATAACTTATTTTATAGAAATGGTTTTTATAGGCCAAATAATATTAGAGTGCTGAATTCAGTTGTACTAAACTTTTTTACACTTTACCTCTGACTCCAGAAAGGCCTTCTGGGCACTTCTCCATCAAAGAACTCAACGGTTAATTTTCAAGAAGAAGGGTGAGTTTGAGGTCCGTTAAACACCGTGAAATTCCTTAATGTATCACAACTACATTACAAAAACCACCTGGGCTAGGCAGAGTAACATTTTGTTGAGTCACTGGATTAGACTCTTTAAGTCGATGTGCTTATGTTAATTTATAAATCACTTTAATAAATAAGCAGTATTTCAAATTGCAATTTACTATCTTTAGATAACTGGATAATTGCAGAATTTATATGAGGAAGTTGGCAATTCATAACTGTTAAATCATACTGTTTCTGCCTGTTTGCCAATTACATAAAATTACTGAACTAAATTTTGCAGTCATCAGAGTAACATAACTTAAGCTACAGTAACTTCTAAAATATAGCTCTTCTATGCAATGCAGCTTTACGTAAACTTATGTCAAATACCACCATGCTGTGAAGAGATGCTACTACCTGTTATGTAGAATGGATACAGCCATGTCACAACTGCAGTGCACCAGAGTAATTTACTCTGCTTCTCAGGGTTGTTAAAGATTTACTAACTAATTGCTTTCAGATGGGTTCCTATTCTTAGGAAAATGCTTTTTGTGATTGGTTTTGGACAACTACCTTATCTCAGTTATTTTATAAAATATGCTTCTGTACTTAACTAGTCCCTGTGACTATCTTTTTATATTTACATAATTTTTTAAATTATTCAGACTGGGTTCAAAATATAGGATTTTCTTTTTAATAATTTCTTTTTGTTATGTTGCTGCCATTGCTTTGGTTTGTGGGTTTTTTTTATTTCCTGAATGTTGAACTAGTGAATTCATAAGATCCCAGAACTGTGGTTTTGCAGCAATTCTGAGTTTGGGGATTTTTTATGCTAGAGGAAAAATAAATATTTATCTTTATAATACAAATTCTAATGATCAAAGACCTGGACAGGCTGCTTCGGTATTCTTTGTTGATGTTACTTATGAAGCCATCTTAATTTCAAAACAGAACATATCTATTTTGTCTCTCAGGAGAGAGGCTCTTTCTTCCCTGAAAAACAGAGGTGATATCTTTCAGTCTTGGGTATTACTTTCCACAGAATTTTCTCATGATTTTTTCCACACCTTAGAAGCTCTGAGTTCCTTTGATGATAAAAGGAGAGAGAATGGATTTTTTTTCTATTTCAATCTGGCTTTTTTTCTCGCTTGAATGTGGTATCCAGATACACCAGTAATGAGCAGTGCAGCCCAGGCTGAGGCAACCGAGTCAGTATGTCAGCATATGGATTCCTCAAGCAATCTGGTGTGTGACTATTATTAAGCTAGGAAACAGTACAGGGCACTTGACCCATCAATGTTACATTGCAGAGATTGCACTCTGGAACTGATGATCATGATCATCTTGAATTCCCGGCAATGGTTACAGGCTGAGTTGGTAATCGCAGAAGTATTTTGTCTCATCCCACAAGCACCTTGTCATGTAGCAATGCTTTTGAAGGTACAGTATTTGAATGTTGTGGGGTTTCTTTGGGTTTTTTTCTTTTGAACATAACAAAATTGAAGTTGCAGTCTCATTTCTTGAATACAAGCATACAGTTAAATTCTCAGGCTGACATTTATTAGCATTTTGCCTTTGTAGACATTTTCTAATCATTGTGCAGATTAAGTATTTCAGGATGAAAAAGTTACTGTAGTTTTTTAGCAAGTACCTCAGGCAATTTGCTGACATATATCAGTGCACTTGTCAAATGCTTTGACACAGATGTCTGGTTTTGGCAACTACAGAATTTGAATATCCTACCCTGTACATAGCTATTCATAGAGTCAATTCAGATCTGATGTAGGTGGGTGCAACTTCATTGACTTCAACTCTGAGGCAGCCGCCTGTACTCAAGCTGAATTTAGGATTAGAGCAGTGTTCCCAAGAACAGCCTGGAAGGCACTCAAAATGGTCCTCTAAGACCTATGGCTGTCTCTGCCTGTATGGGAGGATGTCATAGGTGTTCCTGAGCCATCATGGACAGCTGTGGCAGTAATGGATGGCCTGGTCTCACCCTTCCCTTTCTCTTTAGGAGTGTTAATTTGGAGTCAGAGTCAGCCAGCCAGGGCAGTGGTTCCATGCATGCTCCAGTGCCAGTCCTTACACTCCGGCTATCACATTGCTTCCCCAGTTGGAGCTTGGAAGTTGTGATTCTGTGTTTCCCTTACAGACAATTTCTGTGGTGACTGTAAATATCCTATATATGAAAAAGGCTCTTTATTCTCCCTCCAACCAGCCAGTCTAACTTCCTGCAGATACAAATCTCTAGGATTATCCCTACTTTCTTAACTGAGCTTCTCACTAGTTTTACAGTAGGCATTGAGAAGGAAGGTTTCTTTTGCTTCCTTGGAAGAGCAGCCACCCCAAACTGTCACTGTGATGGGGGTCCAGGCTTGGGGGAGAGAGGCTCTTTGTCACTTCAGTCAGCCCCAGTAACTTTGGGTATCCACTTGAACTTCTACTCTGCTGCCCAAAAACCCTTCCAGGAAGAGTTTCACATTGTGGAGAGGACAGCAAGAAAATCAACAACAACAGGACCAGCCTTAATGTACCTGCTAATATTCCAGAGGTCTGTGGAGGCTGGTATTGCCTCTTCAGCTGTTACTTCTCAGTGATCCTCCACACCATGAAATACATGAGTGTGACTAGAGGGGAGAAAGAGGGCATGGGTCTCTGTCATTGCTGATAATCACCTGTTGTGCTCTGTCCCAGTCCAGTGCTGTCAGCTTCCCTTCCCCTCTATCTGGTATGAAGGGCCCAGTGAATGCATTGCAATTTGGAGCAAAACCCTAACATTAGCATGTTAATATTTCCAGACACTGGGTTTTGCTAAATTTGTTTTATCAATGCTATGAGAGAAGAATAAAAACCTTGTTGTAGATGTTTGTTTGCCTGCAGATGGAAACACAATTGCCATAGTAAATTTAGGATTGTCACTGTATATCATGTCTAGATTTGATTTTTCTCAAGATGGTTGTGAAGTGAAACCCAGAGGATTGACACAATGTCTTTGCTTGTAAATCATTACGCTGAGCTGCCCTGCTGCTATCGGAAATAATCACAAAATATGATGCTACATGACACACATCATCCTTTGGTTCAAAGAACACTTTTAATTTTATGTTCTACTTTCACATAAATGCACTCACCTGCACCTTAATAAGCCCCCAAACATTAGTTACCAACCCTCCTTTTTGTTCTCTCACTATAAAATTGAAAAACTGGGAGGGAGAGAATTTGGCTTTGGTCCAAAACATGGCTAGATGCATCTGCATTTGTCTCTGTGCCTTAAGATATAATATTCAAATGTGAGCTGTCCTTAATTTTTGTTTAAATAATCCTTCTTACTTTTTTTTTTTCTGGGGTGATTGCAGTGCTTGCAAGATGTTTTCCCCTCCTGTTATCAGAATTTTATTATTGTTGAATGCAAATTCATCTCTTTTTCCCCACAGAATTCAGAAGAGATGAAACCCGGTGGGACTGTTTAAAAATTAAATGGGCTCCCTAGAAACAGCTCTTTCAGAACCTCTTAATATTTAATAGAGACTATACAATTCCTGTAGTTTTCTTTAAATATCATACTAATTATAATGAAGAAACATTTCTCTGATTTAAATTTTTTTTCTAAAAAGAGCTTTTATTACCTATGAAATTCTAGAGGTCTTCTGCTCAAACAGCTTTAGCTGATACTGTTGTTGGTTAATAAGTACGCATATGCTATAGACAGTAAGGGCTTTGTACCTATTTTCAGGGTGGACCTGGTTTGACTGCAATGGGATTTGGGTTAAACCAGAGTAGACCCTTGCTTGCAATAGAGTTACACATAAATACTTTGTGCATGAAGCTTCCTGTGATTAAAGTAGGGCAGGACTTTGAGAAGTGGCTTAGAACCAAATTAGCTGTAAATTAAGTCTTGCCTTGTACTTTTCCATTCATGCTGCCCTAAATTCAGAGAGAGAAAGGGGGGAGCAGGTCAATGGAGAGTGTGACCTTCAGCTGAGAAAACATTTGCTGTATTCTCGGTGCTTTAGTTGTTTTTATTATTGCTCATAGTGCCGAGCAACAGTACCAATTAAATTGGTGTAAATAGAGATTATAATGTGGTCAGGGATAACACAATTGACAATATGTGTATTTAATAAACAGGAGTGTCAGTATGTATAAAGCATCACCAACATGTTAAAGTTTAGTATTTCATAAGACGGCAGAGCAAGGGGATTACTCTAAGACAGCAAGCTGAAAAAAACCATTTCACTTATAAATTAAATGTGTTTTAGTGTTATGTACCCCAGCAGGCAATTCACTCATTGGGGATAATCATTCAAAATCTTCTCTGCTTTGGTAATAAGCTGAAAGAGAGACAGGGCAGCATTTCCATAGACACTGGGGTTTTCTTAGTCCTTAGGAATAAGTTGTTTTGGTTTTTGGTTTTTGGGGGGGTTTGGGTTTTTTTTTGGTTTTGTTTTGTTTTGGGGTTTTGGGGGATTTTTTGTTTGTTTGGGTTTGGTTTGGTTTGTTTTTAGTTAAAAAAATGAGGTCTTCTATCTGGAGAGTAGTCTTAATAGGCCAGGTTTATTATTTTTTTCCAGATTTACATGAACTGTTATGTAAATAATGACAAATATGGGGACTTAATATACACACTGTGTGATGGAGGAATTAAGAGTCATCATTAGCCACCTGATCCAAGAACCTTGAATAAGGTATTTACATCAGGTATGGTGAGTAATTGTAAGTCAAGTGCTTCAGTTGCTGAAGCAGTTAACAAAAGAAGATTTTGCTTATTAGTATTTCCAGAGGCTGAATTGCTCACTGTCACTTCTCAGGCTCTAGTTACTGTTCCCCTACAATAATGAATGGGAGGTTTGTAGCTTGCTGTCAGGGCTGGCAAGGTGGACTACCAGACTGCTGAAGCAGAAGAGGTTTAGGTCTGACTAGGTGAATGTGAAAACTGGAGATGGTGTCAATAAATGTTGATCTCCAAGAGGAAACAAGGTGCAAAATATTTCATCCTGTAATTTATAAGGGATCAGCTTTTACTGAAACTGATTTTAAAAAATCACCCATTCTTGGCTTGGCATTTTGTCTTTCTCCTCTTTTGTCCCTATCTTCCTGTATAATGGTACAAAATTTTTTTTCCCTCAGCTATAATTGTGAATGAGATTCAAATCTGGGAGTTATATAGTGGCTATGGATATATCATATTCAGCAGCTGAAAAAAATATCATGATGCAGAATCCCAAGAGAAACTATTTAAGAACTCTGGTCCTGGTTGCCATGGGGGTTGCAGCTGAGCAGCATTGGGAGGAGACCCAGCAAATCCAAGTAACACTGTTACAACTTACTGGGCATAGTAGTATCTTCCCTGCTCCTATTCCTATTTTCAAAAATGTTCCAGCGAAAAACAAGAGCTTGGTTTAAAGTTACTGTGATGGGGACTTGTACCTTTCTTAAATGGTATAATGAAGGTCACTTAAAAATTGAAAAATATAAATGATATAACAGAATTCTTTTGTACTGACCTTACAAAAAATAAATGTTAGAAGTTGTTGATGAGGCCATAAAAAGAGTTTCTTTCAAGAAAATTTACTGAACCTAGGGATGAAAAAAAAGCAAAGTAGGTGTACCTTTGCATGGAACAAAACAGTCACACATTTATCTAAATTAGAAGGGGAAAACTGTGTTTCTCCTAATCTAATGCTCTTCTCTTGCTTTTCTTTTTACTAGAAGATTTCACAGCTAGATATTGGTTCCTTTTGACTCTATTCCTTATACATTTTATATCTGGCATGGTAGCTTCCATAAATCAACTATCATAAGTGTAACCTATTTTTTCCTTTCAAGAAAAGATTTTTACTAGTAACTGCTACTCTTCCTTAACCACAAGCAAGAAGGTTGCTGGAAAACAGCATTAAAATAATATCACCTCTCTTAAGAAAAAGACACTAGAGGCAGGTCTAATTTGTATGTACTGGTGTTAAATTATGGAGCAGCACCAATGAGGTGTGAATCATTACCTGCTGACATTTTCTTCAAGTGATGGCTGCAGAGCACATTGTCTGCACAATTAGACACTGATGTTGGTGCCAGAAAGGATAAAGATCACAAAACAGAGTTCTTGGTATGATTTGACCACTTGGGTATTGTCAGTTCTCCAATGACTGATATTTTGTGTGTCTACACCAAGAGGCTGTAGCTGTATATGATGGACATATGAGGCAGCTCTTCAGTAGCACGAAGCTTCCAATCTCACCAACTGTGGGTCTCCTGTGGAAAGACGTGGTGGTTCATCAAAATGCCAGAGCAATGAGAGCACTATATCAATTGTTTATATTGAGACCCTGAAACTAAACTTGAGGAGAAATGCCTGAGAGATCTTATCCTCTGGGCAGGGAGGTAGATTAAGTACCTCTTGTTGCTGCCTCCTGAAGGTCACAGGTGGATGTGCAGGTCCAGTGCTGCTGAAAGTTTCTGTTTTGAGTCAACAGGTTGTTTATAAGCAACTGCTGATGTGCATTATGTCTTTATTGATAAGTGGGTGTTATTTTTAAGCTTGACAAGAGGATGGTTGTGGGGAACTGTGACTTGTGAGTCTCGGCCATGACAGTGTTGGGTGTAGTGCCTGTGTTACAAAGGCTCACATTTCCTCCTGCTGGCTGGCTGCCATTCTGATACAGCCTATAAGGAGGGCTCAGCTTTAAGTAATTTCTGAACAGTGCAAGTGTAGTGCAAGTTCCCCTTATTAATTTTCAGTAAGTGCAGAGGCTGAAATGCTTATCACTGTGCTTCAGTGCAGATGTCCTCTTTTCTGCTTGGGCTTATCATATGTTTCTTGCCCAGCTGCTGTTTGGGTGTGTCCCACAGTATCTTCTCCATCTCATCTCCTGTGCAGTTTCCTATTGTAACACCTATGTAATACCTACGCCAAAAATTCCTTTCAGCCATCCCCTCTGCAGCAGTCAACCTCTTGTGAAAGCAACTCAAAATCCTTCCATGACATATTTGAGTGACTTCATTTTGGATCTCATGGATCACATATACATGTCATATCACTGGATTTTGTTGTCTGCTGCTAATTTTATGTTATAGATTTTCTCAGAAACATATGAACTTCTTCGATGGATTGTGTAGCTCTAACTTCACCTTTGGTGCGATGTGGTTGCTGGAAAGCAGATACAGTCTTTCAGCTGGCTATTTTGGTGGGGTTTTTTTCTGGAAGGGGTTTACATCTAGCTCATGACAAATATTTTGTGTCCATTTATCCACATCTTTAACTTTTCTCGTTAAAGCCTCTCACATGTTCAAAGATAGGGGGCTTTTTTCACCTTTCCATGGGAAGGAAGGAGTCTTTAACACTTCTCTTTCTTGGTGAATTGCTTTCCCCTAAAGCTGTGGAAGCCATTCCTTTCTATCCTCATGAAATGAAACCCTGAGAAGTGGTGCGGCCTGCAGCAAATGCCCCCTTCCATCTGAAGTCCCTCTGCAGTTTTAAGGACCTGTTGAGTTTTTAGACCCTGGCAGCAGAGACGATGCTCAATCCTTACAAAATAGATTTTCAATTTTAGATTCCTACTCCAAAAATCCAGTTAAAGACAAACACAGAAAGTTCATTGTCAAACATATGTAATATATCAACCACAAAATTAGGTTAATGTAACAGAAATTATGTCCTTTCTGAGTTAAAAAGACATCTAAAAAAGAAAAGCCATTTATGTCTTGATAACAGCTTTAAAAAGTAGATCCTACTTAGAAACTTTAAAATTCTTTCTAAGAATATGATAGAGCAGTTTTTGGAGATCCCAAGACCCTGCTCTAAAGGCTCATTCTGTCCAGTTTCCTCCATTGGCCTGTATCAGGTTACAGAGTTGTGTCTCATTTTGTCTCCTGGTGTTCAACCTTTGCTCTACCAATCTCGCAGCCCATAGCAGCCAAAAATTCTCTGAAGCCTTTGATGCAAATGTTTTTTTTTTTGCTGTTCCCATCTCAAAAACCCAACAAACAAACAAACAAACAAGCAAAACAGGGAACACAAAAAAAACCCAAACCACAAGAAACCTCACCAAAACCCTAGCTTCCACCTACCGTTTGTGAGACCAATTTGATGATAATATTTCAGTATAAGAACCAGTCACATGAGTATGGCAGGGGTCAAGGTGAAAAACTGATGCCTACTCATCATTTAAGAGAGCCTAGGCCAGGGGAGTGATGCAGAGATACTCAACCTTGGAATTGCTGTATGGTTTACATACAGGTCAAATTTTTACTGGAATAGGAACACATTCAAGTCTTTGAATGCAGACCATTATTTTCACCTCAGTGAGCTCTTACATCTTCAAAAATAGCTCAAAGAAAAGACCCATATAATTTATGGGGAGTCTTTTGATATTTGGACACCTCAAATCAGCAAAATTACCCTTACCTTTGTTATTGTATCTTCCATGTTTGCTCCTTTTCCAAGCTCCCCATACAATAAGGTTTTTGAAGAACAAAGAAGTGATGATCAGACCATTTCTCTAGATCCTTTTTGGTAGCAGAAATTTTGAAAAGGTAAGAAACAAACTGTTGTAAGGGTGTACTTTTTCCTTGTTTATCATCTTCTGTATTTCAGCTTTCCAACACCAGAAGAGACCTGCATTCTCAAAAGCAAAATTTAATCTGGCCTTTCTGCTATTTTTCCAAAGACCCACTTATCACAACGTATGCAGGGCTAGAAAGTGTGACTCACCTGAAGTATATCTTAATTTAATTTAGTTCCTCCCTTCCCCAACACACCTGCCCTGGGGTGGTGAGTGAAATATAATGTATTAGTCAATGCAAGTTTTCTGTAATGATCTGAAAGAAGTATGGGAACATAGCTGAGAGATTGTAGTATAGTTGCTAATATACATATGGAATGCATGCCTGAGGTCTCCGGCAGTATGTTGCTGGCTCTGGGAAATTTGTAACTTTTTTTCAAAATGACCTAAGGTGGCGGGGAACTGCTAAAATCAATGAATATTCAAATGCTCACTCCTGTTAAATGGGTAATAATTCACAAATTTCATTGAGTTTATGTACCAGGGCAGAAATGTGAACCTCAGATGACACACAGCTAACAGTGTGGCCTCCTAAAGGACCTTCTGATCAATATGGAGATGTAATAGTTCCCATCCCCACAGGAGAGGACTCTTACCCTAGCGGGAACTATTTCTAAGATCTCTTATCTGTATAAAATGGCCAGTTTGTTAAATGCTGTTTTAACATAGGTAGTAGTCAAATGCTTGATAGGCTTGAGCTGGGGTCCTAGATTGGAGTGTACACTGGACCCAGTCTTGTCATCTGTGACTGACTTTAAAGTTATTTTTTAACAGCCATTTAGAAAGCCATGGTCACACACAGTTTTTACTTGTTCTGGTACCTTTCTTCATAGTTGCCTGTGAACAACTGACAGTTAAAAACCTCTATGTGGAATCTCATTCATTTGAAAATATCTTTTGGCTCAGAAACATGATCATAAAAATACGGTGTACATATTTCCCACATTCAGTTTTGTTCCTTGCTAGTTTCTGTTTTGTCTACATTATGCTAAAATCTTTCTCATAACAAATTCTCTTATAAACTCAGCCTACCATTCAGGAGTCCAAATACCTTCTTTTGTAGTTGTTAATCACCACTAGTGGTGAAAATGCAACAGTCCATATTTTCCCCTACCACAACTTTTCATTCAAGGTTAGATGTAACACAGAGTTAGGGTTAACAGACTGGTCCATATATTTTGCAGTCCATTGTCAATGCTGCTTCTAAAAGGAAATAACCAAGCTCATTCTTTGTTGTTTTGTCTCTGCAGGGCAGACAAAGAACAGAAGCAACAATAGCAACAACAAAGATTTGATGCCTAAGCAGATATTATTTAAAGGCGGTGACAAAATATTTTCTAAATGGCTTTTTTATTATTATTCAGTAAGATTCATTCTCTTTATTCCAAATACTTATAATATTTTTGGGTTTATGCATAATTTCTTTAACAATTTAAAGACTATGTATTTTGTCTATTTTTGTTCCCAAAATAAATAATATGCAGTTTTGCATGGGAAAAATAATAAAATTCCCTAAAAATTTTGTTAAACTGTTTGCAGGTAAGTATAGACATGAATAAAGAAAAATAATTGTTGTGTAATATCGAAGAGCCATAACACAAAAATACAGCATGAATAAACTGAAACATCAAAGGGTATTGAATATAGTTCCAGTCTTTTATTTCATATTGTAACCTCTGGGTTGTGCATTATCTCCCCTGGTTTAATGATGCAGCAACCTGCTACAATTTTTTTTTAGTAGATGTAACTTTTTGGGGAAAAAGCATTCTGCTCCAAAACAGCTTTAAGAGCTCTGTTCTTGATATAAAGTACTCTGTCAACTAATAGAGAAAAGTTTTTGATTCTGTAATATGAAATGTAGTAAACTTTCTTTAGCATCTGTGTATATCTGTAGTCTCCCCACAGAAACTTGCTAGAATTCTTGACATTTAGCTTCAAGCACAATATTTACTCTGCACCATGCTTATCTCCATAAACATGGTGAGTGATCTGCATTTATCCAGGCTCCAGCTTCTGGTGACAGAGAAGGGTACAGGCAGCTGACACTGTGACCCTGAAATTGCTCTAGCCTTAGAACAAACAAAGCCTTCTGCTGAACAGTTTCAGAGTTTAGGAGAGGTTTTGGCAGCTTAGTAGTATTAGCTGTGACAGAGGGATGCTTCAGAGGATCCTGCCACCCTTCTTCCCCCTGCAGGCATGATTTCTGCTTCTTGAGGTTGAGGAAGGGGTGTGCAAAGCAAGTGCTTCAGCAGTACATATTCCTACAGAAATGATGTGCTAGACCATGAAAGCCATCACCCTTTTATGCTGCCTTAAAGACACCTTGACAGCACCACTCCTGCGCTGCAGCGATGTCATGCTTGTAATTGTAAAGGGCAAGGACTGAAATAAAGTCAACCTGCTTCACCAGCAATCCAAGAAATATCTTGCAGGCATTCTCCAACATAGGTGTGTGCAGAGTACTTCCATGGAAAAGGCATGTCTTTTTTTGACGAAATGCAGAGTGCTAAGGAGTGATGTGTTTAGATACTATTTCCCATCTACTGCATTAGCAGTCCATTTTGTACCCATCCTGGAAGCTGCTCTGCTAATAGATTGGCCCCTGATATGATGTCTGAAGTCCTTGATCAATTATTTTTGCTCATTTGCTTGGCTCAACCCAGAGGCCACTTTCTGCAAAGTGTGTGCTGGCTCAAACACTCTCTGCTTTTTCTCTGGGTGTGTTTGTATATACATGTGTGGGATAGATATATAATGATGTGTTATCTCTGCATCTAGAGTCTGGTGATTTTCTCTTATAGTCTATGTCAAATCACCAAGCACAGCTCTGTGGGGCCATGAAATAGATCTCCCTCAAAAATCAATGTATCTCTTGTGTGATGAGCTGAGTATAGAAACCATTAGCAAGGAAGAAGTTGTGTCATTCTGCTAAAGCATTAACTTGTCCCTTCTCTCAAAGACAGTACCATGACCTGGCATTTGTGGGGCAGTAACCGTATCATGGGGTCATTTTCAGCCTAGCAGTTCATCCACAGGGCTGGAGAAAAGCCTTACATCAGGGGTCACCTGGGTTGCTCCGGGGGGGGGGGGGCTGCTCTTTGATGGCAGACACTTCTTCAGTGTCGTATTACCAATATGTAAAGGTAGCTGGTTGCCCGGGTGGGGTTTTATTTGCATGCCTGATGCTTTTTTTTGTGTGTGTGTGTGTGTGTGTGTGTGCATGAGATTATTCAAATATGAGTGCCCTGCACCACAGGATAATGACAAGGAGTGGAGGTAATTTTTAAGAATAAGCTGTATAAGCATGGCAAAGTTATAGTTCTTCATGTAAAGAAAGTCACCAATTCACAATGGAATTTGATTACCTCTATCCATTATACACACACAGTGAGTGATCGTGCTACTAACCATCTGTCATCTATTTCATTTGCATCATCAACACCTGCCCTGTTTATCTGCTACATTCTTTTCTTTGAATTCTTACACTGCTTTAATAAAATACAGAAATGTTATTGTTAAAAACCAATTAATTTACAATCCTCCACAGAGATCGTATTACTTATATTTCAATTTAGCTTCTAATGACCTGCTTTCTTGCAAAATGACTTAATTCTGGTGTCAAAGATTAGTTATTAGACATTACCCTGATGCACCAGTCATGTACTGCTGAGACAGCCAAAGCAGCTCTAGGTGTCCCTAGTCATTAATCAGAACTCGGAGACATTTTCCCTATAACTCATTACAGAATCTGATTTCATCTGCCACTTTAACTCTTTCCCTTACTGAGTATTTAAAATCTACTTTTCTTTGTTGTTTTCACAGTTTGGACCTTCAATGGGGAGAAAATAAATGGAAGTCTAACTGCTTTGGGAAAAAAACTGGTTTTGCCTGTATTTTCTGCTGGCCCTCTGCTGAGAAATCCATTTTGTGTCTCACCCGTTATGTGAATGGGGCCTAAAGAGCGGGACTTCTTGTTCCCTATATTGGTTTTGGGAGAAATTAACACACTTGTATTTTCCACACAATTATAGCACAGGATTGTACATTCCTTCTGATGCCAAGAGGTGGTATTATAACAAGAGAGCAGAGGCCAAGCTGCTTCCATGGGAGTGCCTTGAGAAGGCAACAATCAGCAGCTACCTCCCTCCTGGCCTTCACAAAAGGAGTTATGAAGCAAGTGGACAAATCCAGTAAATTCTTACAGCATCAGCTGAGTTTGTGAGCATTCAGTAGAATGGCTGGTTTTGCAGTTCATACATTGATGTTTCATACACAAAATATTGTGTGCAGTCTAGGGTAGGGCCAAATTCTTTATTCTCACCCTGTTCCAGGCGAGGGTTGGCTTTTCTTGCTCATCAACTAATAGGGCCTCTTCCTCCTTCACAAGTGGTGTCGCACTCTACTGAGAGTAACCCTATTTGTGAGGCGTTTGCAGGCTGTGATTTGCAGACAGTAAGGATTGATTTGATCTTTGGAAAACAGTATAAAGCACTATTCTGTGTCTTTGTTTATAGATTCTGTGACAAATAAGAGAAACACTTGCTACTACATTAAATCCCAGATCTTCAGAACATTTCAGCAACTATGGCATAAAAATTGCATATACAAATGGATAGATAATATATAAAAATTAAAACTTTAAAATCATTTATGACAATTCAAGCTTTTGAACAATTACATGCAAAGTATTTTTAAAATGCATCACAAAATTAAAACTTCAGACTTATGAAAACTCATTCATGGAGATGGCACTACTGGCAAGATTTAATGTAGAAAATGTTATTTCTTTTATTCACAGCCAAGTCTATATGCTGCAGTACTACTTCCAATAAAATTTTATTTTTAGCATGTGTAAGTGGTGCAGTTGAGAGTGGGTGAAATTTTTTACTTTCCCAAAACACAGTCACTTCTGTCTGTCGAAAACTGAAAAGATACCTAGTGCTATAAAAGGCAAATAATGTCTCATCTGACTTTTTGACAACTGCATACCATACTGGAAGAATAAGAGATGCTCTTCGTTTTCCTAAAGCATAGGAATTGGCTGTAGAGTGTAAACTGATGAAATTTCAACAGCTGTCTTCTAAGAAGTAGGATTTTTTTCACAACAGGCTATCAAGGGACATATAAATAGTACACCAAACTAACTCTTAAACAACAGGCATTTTATGGAATGATCAAACTCAGCTATGAGGGCCTAAGAATAACCTCCTCTGGATGGCAGAGGTGGGATATTGTTCTTCACATACTGTGAATGCTAAAATTGTATACAAAACATTTTGCTAGGTGAGTGTTCTATTTTTATAGCTTATAAAATTCATCTGAAACACTAGTATCTTAAATACTGTGAGGATCAACCTTTTGGACAATGTAGTATGTCTCTTTGTATGAGCATCCTTAACAGTGCTGTTTCCAAATGATATAGACTAATCAATAATTTCTGTTTCAATCAGACTAATAAATAATTCACATTTATAAGTAGTTTCTACACAGGGTGATGGAGCATGGTGATAGAGTAAGAAACATCCAGCTAGAGCCTAAAATGTCTTCAGATGTAATCCTTAAAGAATTCTGTTTTCAAATGTTGTGCCTTCAACTCAGGTGGCACATCATCAGCATCCAGATCAGGAGTTATGCCAAACTAGATGCAATCTAATATGGAAATGAGATGTTGGCCTTGATATTGTGTCATTCTTCTGAATGGGATCACCTGCACCCACATCTCCTAAGAGGAAATTTCAAACAGAGTTAGCCCCTTAAACCTTCTAATTAAAATGAGAAATCCCCAGGCTTCCATGACTCAGCCTCGGAGAAAGATTATTAGGAATTTAATAGGGAAAATATCGCATCTCAGACCATCTGTGACCCAGTGCTCTATGAGAATTTAAAGAAAACTGGAGGGAGGAGGTGCACGCTCCAAAGCACACTCTAGAAGTATTTTCTTGGAGCTGCAATAAATCAACATAGTTAGAGTACAACCTTTTTCAGATTTAATTACTGTTACATAATTATTAGCAAAGCAGTCTCCTCTGAAACTGTAAAACTCATTATATCAAAAATCCCCAAGCTCCTGATGGAATTTATGAACTAGTTACTCTCTTCCTAGCTCTGGCAAAATGCAATAAGATGCATTTGATTTTGTCTCCAGCAATAGTTTTAGTGTGAGGAGCTATTCTATTCTATTCTATTCTATTCTATTCTATTCTATTCTATTCTAATAATTTTTGTTTGGGAAATATTCCCTATTTGCTTTTTTTATTATAAAACATATCCATTTTCATTTTTACACTCTTCTGCTCCAAGCATAGAATCTAGACACAAGCACTCAGAGACAGATACCCTTTCCCCATTGTTGAAAGGGATTCACATCTCGTTTCCTCCATCACTCTAGTAGCTACTGATTGAACTAAAATATGGATTCCCTCAGAGAGATACCAAAGGACAAAATTTTTATTGTCTTTTCCCAGAGGTTTTGCAATGAATACACAGTTTCAAAACCTGTCAATGATGTGAACAAATTGTCACCAGGGAAGGCTATTTGGTGTCTATATCAAGCAAACCTGGGGCCAGCCCCTTCCCTGTCCATTGTTGCCTCTTTAGAGACTCCTGACAGCTGCCTCCTGGCTCCTCTGTAGGACAATGGAGAGATTTCAGAATCCCCTAATGAACAAGCTGACCCCTTAATCCATGACATTGCTTTGTATACAGAAGCAGTAAAAGAGCTGAGAGAACAAGTGAGGAATGGTAATGACCATGGCTTCTGTAGAGTCACATTATATCCCAGCTGGTGGGACTGGACTGAGCAAGAAGCAAGGTCTCAGACCAACCAGATGAAAAAACTAGAGCAATTTTCCCTTTCCTATTTCTTCCCTCAGTCAGGAAATTGCAATTCTTAGTGGAACTTGTGCTAGCACAGCCCAGCCATCAGCCCTGGGAGGTACTTCTACAGCTAAGTGGGTCTTTAGTTTCTGGTGAGCTCATGAGGCATGTCTAGGAAAAGAATTATGTTAAGGGATAACTCAGAGATAATCAGCGCTTTTGTGCCACAGCACAAAGCTGAAATGATATTTACCTGTTGAAGTTGCTATGATAACGCTGACAGATGGAACAAGACCAGCCTGCTTTTTCTTGAGCTGCATAAATTTGAGGAATTGGACAGTAACTGGTCTTCCTGAACTTACCCACTCCAAAATACAATTTTATTGGTGTATTAGTTGACTTGAAAAATTGCATCTCTTATCCTGGTAATTTTATATATGTCCAAAATTTCTCAGCTTGATCCAATTTTTGTTACATGTAGACATAATTGTTGAGATAACACTTCCCTCAAGGTTTAAACTAGTGCCTTACAAAAGCTGAGCTATAATGAGGGTCAGGTATATTGGGATATTCACTTTTGCTCTGCATTTAATATAATTCAATTATCTTCATAGATATTTCTCTTGGTAGATATTACAGGTTGCAAAATAACAAGAAATGAGACATAAATTAATTTTGCATAACACTTCAGTGTGATTTGTATCCTGTATTTAATAAATCATTGTTGTGGTTTGACACAACTAAGTGTCAAGTATCTAAAATATCAGTTATTTTATAAGGAAAACAAAATAAGAAAATATTGAGGAAAACTAGATAGCTGCGAGGCAAAAACAGGTTCAAACTTAAAGCAGTTACAGTACAAGAAGAAAGTTTTATTACTAACAGAATTAAAAGTTAAAAGATATAACAAGAAATTAAAACACACACACCCCCTCCCCCTTCTTCTCAGCACTTTACTCTTCCTTTTTAACTAGCACAAAAGATAACACAACATAGGATTCTAGTCAGTGTTACAGTTCTTGAAAAAAAATCTCTTTCTTATGCTTAAGGAAAAAAGGGTTTCTTCTTCTTGCTTCACATGGTTTCTCAAACTGCCCCCAACAACAGACCCGCCCGGAAAGAAACAATCTGCTGTGGTGTAATATATCTCTTGGATGAAAAAATATCAGTTTTTTTTCACACCGCCACACATGGGCCATCACATAGGGTTATCAACCTTTTTAAGGATGGATCATTTTGGCCTGAACACAAAGGCTTTTTCTGCTACAAATCCTTAAAAGCCTCTCACTGCTTCTATATATCCTGGCATAGGCACTCTCTTTCACAATCTTCACAGACCACACGTGAGTCTTCCATCCCCCTTGTACTTCAAATGGATTAAAGAGATAAACAGTTTGAGATATTACTGTTTCTTACCACCACATGCCAGAAGTATTTTTAATCTACGCGCGAGGAACGCAGCACCGCCCCTTTTCTCTGTCGCCATTTTCAGCTCCGTCTCACATGGCTCACTTTCTCTCTGACTCTGAAACCTCTATGTTGAAGAGTGTTCTTGTTCAGGATTTATGGTGAAGAAAGCCTCGCTCTTTTTGTGCTGCTGGCTGCATGGTTTTTCGTCAGTTCAGTGCTAAGTGTGCTGGCTGCAGAATGGAGGCTCCCGCCGGCTCCATGTGGAGAACAGGGGGAGACCCACCAGTCCCAAGAAGCCGCTCTGGAAAGATTCCAGCTGTGCAGCAGTCCATGGCTGGGTCCAGCTGTCTGGCAGTCCATGGCTGGGTTCAGCAGTCCATGGCTGGGTTTAGCTGCCTGGGCTCTGGGATGGTTTCCTCCCCCAGCGACCCAGGGTCTGTGCCGCAGCATCAGGAAGAGGGGAAGGGTGCCGGTGTTTCGGCCCTACACGGCCCGGCCTGGCCCGGCGGGGCCTTGGCCCAGCGGGGCCCGGAGGCTCTGAGGCTGCCCCAACCTCCCTCAGGCAGGCTGGAACAAGAGAAACTCCTGCCTTTCTGCGCAGTTTAAATGTGTAAATTGTAAGAAGCGTTATTGGTCTAAAAATCTGTCTATCAACTCAGATTCAACCCACTACAATCATACACTTACAATACTCCAAAAGGAGTAAGGAAGTAAGGTAAGTATTAAGGAAGTAAGGTAGAATGAATCTGCCCTCCTTCTTATAAGAGGGCCCAAGGATCAGGATGTGCATTTCACTAGGCACCAGCTGAAGTAGAGTTTGCTGCACTACATTTCTGATAGACAATATATGAATAGAGAGGAAGAGAGAATGATAGAGAAAGCTTAAAACTGGATTTCTGAATGAAGTAGGTCTTCCCTAGAAAAAAGCAGTTGCTTGAAGTGTTCTGGAGAAGTATGTCTTGAGGAGATCACAAGGAGAAATTACAATAGTTAAGGAAAGAGGAATCTATAGTGTAATACTTGGTGGCTGAAGAAGAAAACATGGTATATTAAACAGAAGACAAAGACAGGACATGAAGAAATCCTAGTACCATCCATGAAGCCTATTTGAATTGCAGAGAGATCCAGATCTTGCTGCTCATCTGAATAAATCTTCTGAAGCATCTTACTGGAAAATTGTACTGAGATTATCTTCTTGGGCACATCCTTACTTTGTGAAAGATGGGCTCAGGAGGTTTATTGGCATGGAGGCAGAGAGCATTATTTGGGCAGTTATGTGGGCCACTGGGTAGAGCATCAGATTCAGGTTTCATACTCTTGAGCAAGTTACCATAGCTTAATGAGTTCCTGTGTAGCAGCTGAGCTGTTGCAAATGTAGGGTAGCACATGCGAATTTAAACTATTTTCACTGGGGCTCAGCTGATGCATGGCAGCCATTAAGCCAAAGTAGCTCAGTCACATGTTTGAAATCTGATTTAAGGAATCGGGTTCAGCTTGCTCCAGGAGGTGGATCATTAGGTTTCTGCTCAGTTTGTGACTTCTTGGGACAGCCATTTTGTCTTGGGTTTTCTCATGCATTTAAACTGTAGTAATGTTGCCAGCTCACAAATATAAAGTGTTCCGAGGGAAAAAAAAATAGGAGGAAGGAATGTTATAAGAGTAGGATGTTTGGATTTGTTATTGGTAGAAGTGTGGAGGGTGCTGAACTTTGGCAGAATTAAAGGCAAGTTTTTATGCTTATTCCTACTAATACTTGAGTAAGTCAAATGTGTTTAAAGGAGTTTTGCTGGTAGGAATGAGGGCAGAATATCGCCAAAGTGATCTAGCCTTCTATTGGTGAGCACACATAACCTCAATTGAGATTTAGCACATTTCCTGGGAAGTACTAAGATAAGGGTAGAAAAATCAGGAAATATGAATTTTATTTACCACTTGCTAAGTCTGGGATTTTTGAAAGTATCAGGTGTCCTTATCCTCTCAGGAGTGGTGAGTGAACAAATGCCTGTTCTTATTTTTTCCCAACATGATATGCTTTTAATAATTGAGAATTTTGTTTTCTCCCTTGTTTGAAATGAAGGTCTCCTCAATGGAAGGATTTTATTTTGTATTTGTGTGCTGATCATAACATGTGGCACTCCAGACAGCTATTCTGCTCAGAGCTGAAAAACATCAAGCCGTTCCTTTACTACTACCAATAAACATTTGTGTTATTTTTTCCCACATAGTGATACTCTAAGCATTGTGCCCGTTCTCCAAGTGACAGATGCTCTTAGAGGTAAAAGAAAAGTATCAGTACTTACTGGTTACTATAACTATTTCCAAACAAACTAAGAATCACTAAATCCTAAAATATTTATGTGTGCATGTACTCTGCTACTATTTATTAAAGAGAATGACAAAATACATGCATCAGAGTTACATTTGCCATGATAATTACTCGAGGGAATCACTCTGTAATGAAAATTCAAAATAAAACCATGGTATTGTGTACAGGGATTAAATATTTTTTGTGATTATTTATTCTAAAGTCATTGGGGTTGTTCATCTATCAAAATGTTTGATCCAAAAAGTAACATATTGCTGCAAAAATTATAACTGTATTCTTAAAATTCTTATGGAAATTGCAAAGGACAATGCTTCTCACATTTTCAGAGTCTGTTTCTTGTCTTGTTCCTCCTGCTACAAAGAACTTGAAGACAATAAACCCACAAACTTCAACAAAAGTCATCTGATATCCCTCCTGTGTGCATTTATAGTGGATGATAACATGGAACAGCAGAGAAAGATTTGAAGCCCTGGGTTTGGGGGTCCTCCCTTTTAAATACATGCAGCCTTTGCCTAGCAATTCATCAGTCTAAAGATTTTTGAAAAAGCTGTGCTAGCCCCCTCAGCTACGGCTTCTGGGCTGGCAGAAGCAGCTGTCTCTTACCATTATGCCTGGAGGAAGCGGTGGCATTTGCCAGCAGCTCCCTTTGTGTCAAACTCATTTTCTACATTCTCTTATTTCATTTGCATAGTCAACTGGTCCTTACGCCTCAAGAAAATTAGGAGAGCATCTGAGGAGTAAGTTGTTAGAAATGGAGGTACATGAACAGACCTCATTATATTCCCGACAGATCTGCCAGCTCACGAGAACATAACACACCAGACAGAGACTCTCTGTACTAACAGCTGACAGTACTAAAATAAAGAAGGCAGCTCCCCCGCTCCCTCCCATTTCAGGAAATTATTGGGTAAATGCAGTGAAATGTATCTGTGAGCCCTCTCTTCCCTGTGATGCCCTTCTGGTGGACAGGCCTTATTGATGTCAGGAGTGCTGGAAAGAGTAAGAATTAAGTTATAATGGCCTGCCTGCTTCTATTTCCTTCCCTCCATCTGTCTCACTTATTTCATAGAAATTTAGTCTGGGGTTGTCCCAAAAGTGTAGGTTAGAAATTATTCAAAATAACCTGAAATCCTAGAATAGCCTAGATCAGAGACTTGTTTTATTGAACCCTTTCACAATCAGGGCTTCAGCATTTTTAGTGATTTGATCTCTGATGCTTTTTCCTTGTCTGTGGCTAGCCTGGCTGCAACGGTATGCTGATGCCTTTGCTGCGCAGGAGAGGTCTGGCAAAGATATTTTCTGGGAGAGGGGCTGTGCTGATAACAACCACTCTGAACCACCAATAGCTAATGATGCCTCAAACGTGTCTCTGATAAACAGTCATCAAGAGCCTCTTTCTCATTCTTCTTGAGTAGCTCCGTGGACATTTGATAAGCCTGACCTCCTAGTTCTGATTGTGTTCGTGCCTTTGATAGGTATTTTCAGGCTGTTACTTGATGTACTATGGTCTCAGGATGTGAAAGTCTTTTTTTCTGCTCCATCTCCATGCCCTCTTATTCTCAGTTTTAATATAACTGGGGTTGTGCTAGATGTGATTTCCCAGCTGTAAGTGAAATCCAGGCACAGATGAACAGTGCCAAACCAAAACTAATGCTGACTTATCAAACAAGTGTCAGTTACAAGTACTGTTAATGAAAAAGTATAATTCTGTGCCTATGATTTTGGCCTTATTTACTGTTGGTTTTGATTACCGTGCCACAGCTGGTGGCAGTTTAAAAAAATAAAAGAGAAAGCATGCTGGGAATCTGATAATTTTATTAACAAAGCTGATCAGAAAACTTCTAACGAAGCAAAAATTCTTTGAAATGTCTTGCTTTGGTTATGAGATATACTTCGTTGAATGGGTTTTTTCAAGATGGAGAAAAGAGGGAAGGAATAAATAATATTGCCACCTGTGCAAGCTTGCAATCCAGTGAATAGAACTGTGGCATGGGATGCTGGTGTTCATGGCCTGCTCTTATTTGGAAAGGACCTGAGTATTGCTCTTGCTCTTAGTCAGATAATCTACCAATCAGACTTGAATCTAGGGGCATATATGCACTGCAATCACTCTTCAGCAAGCTTTCTGAAGTAACAATGAGCTAGGTGTTGCTGGAATTTGGTGTGATTGAAGAGGGTAAGAGATGACTTCGAAAACAGGCACCGTTGCTCATTTGGACACGACAATGTTCTGAAACAAGATTACTGAACATAAAATGTATGTGCAGCACATTGTCTTTATTTAGTTGATGTGTTCAAGTTAATCACAGCGCATGCACAACTCTGGGTACATTATGCAAAAACTCAGCAGCTCACTTACAGGTGATTTACATATCCTTGTCAAAATTTAGGCTCTTCAGTTGTTTGTAAGTTTTGTTGACGTTTTTTTAAACTTTGTGAAGTAGATGTTATAACATTTTATTAAAGTTTGGTCCTGTTTTCTCTAAAAGAGCTATTGAGTGCTCTGTGCTTTTAAAAAAATGTGCCTTCATGGTTTGGAGGATGAACTGGTAATAGCAGTTCTGGCTACGGATGCCTTTTAATGTTAAGGTAGTTATATTGTAGTTCTGTGAATGCATGTAGATATTCCTCAGTCTTAGGCAGGATATGATAATCCCAAATGCTGTTACTGGTCTGGACCTTTTTGGACTGTTGTGCCAGTGTAAGAACCATCTTGAACAGCTTTTCTCCAAGTAAGTACAAGCTGATTTCATATGCTTACAGACCATTCTGCAAATGAACCTCTGTAGTGACCAGGAAACCTAAAATTGAAGCCATATGGAAACTTACTGTGCATATTAAATTGCATGCAGCAGTGTTAACAACATTTTGATTTGTGGCTGCAAGTAATAAATGAATTACATTAATTTTGTAGCTGCAAGCTAATTTATCCAGAATCACTTTTTAATAACCAGCATCCTGTTCACTGGTAAGATTTAAATACATTTCGGAAAAGTCTGAAGACTTTGTCTTTAAAAAAAATAAATGCTAGATTATAATTTGAGACTGAGTTTATTTTGTTATTCTCTAGATATTTAAAAGTAAATTGTCACAGAGCACTGGAGTGAACTGGAGACCAGATTACCTCTATGTGATGCAGGAACTGGGGTAAATCACAGATGAAATGGACAAACCAAGCAAGCCTACTACTACCTTCACATATATACTGGCCTGTGGAAGAGAAGGGGCAGGTATAGCACTGATCTAGGATATCTGAGCAGAGATATCCCTCTTTGTGTGCAGTCCTTCCTTGCCAATAACTTATTCTTTTTGGAGGAGAAGTTTCTTCCCAGGCAACTTGTTGGCAACTTTAAGAAGGCAGAGGATGTTAGTGAGTGTATGCCTGGAGTGTGGGACTGCTAGAAATGTGTGTGGTCCCATATAAAATACCTTCTCTTATATCTTGGTTCATTAAAAACATATTTATTCTATTAAAACTAATTCTGTAGTGTTATTTTTGCCTGGAAGAATGCTAGATTTGAAGGGAGGACATATCCCAACACATGGATAGCAAAAAAAATTAAGGGAATATGACCGCACTATCAGTGAGATATTGCACTCAAGCAGTATGTACCATTAGTCTCTCATGGAGGCCACTAGGCTTATCTTAAATGAACCACTGAAGAGCTTTTCCATAAGGCTGTGCCTGTGGTAGGGACCATTACTCATGGCAGAGTCACCATTTTACAGAACGTGCTGACATCTGTGCAAGTACCTGAGGGTACAGGGAACCCATGATTAAGTAAGATGTGGATGTATGGTACAGCATCGAAATCTCCTCTAGGGCATCTTTTGCAGGCTCAGCTGTTTGAAGTGGCTGTTAATCCAGCATGAAGGCTGACATAACTGTTACGGGGTAGATGACCTGCTGTGTGAAGCAACCAACCCATTCAAAATGGGGATCGACAGAGCTGTATTTGGGACATTCTTATTGTCCAGGCAAAGCAGACTGGCACCCCAGCTTACGTATAAGTGTGCCTGTCTCTGAGGAGGTAATTAGCTGAATTTGTTGTGATCACAAAGTTGCTTTTTCTTCGCAGAAGTCAAGTACTTCCTCACCTGTGTTTCTGCTGGGTGCTGCAGTGCATCTTGCACTGAATTACTCTATCCACTAGGAAAACTGTTGGCATACAGTGGTGTCTATTCACATCCTGCATCACTTGTTATATTAGGGCTGTGTTTCTGTGGCTGCAATATTTGTCTTTCTGATTTCTGGGCTTAGGTACTTAAGATTAGCCTACAGTGAGAGTGTGAGATGAGGCACAGGGACAGGTTTATCCCATTAGATAAGCTTCTATTATTTAACTGAATAAGGGAAAAACTGAGAGTGTAGTAAGAACATGAATATATGAAATTTAGGAGTTGTGGGAACATGGTGGTTATGGCTAATTTGAATCCATGGGCTGAAAATTGTGTATCCAAACACCTGAGAAGATGGGCTGTACATATTGAGTGGCTCTTCACTCTCTGTCTTACCAAATACATAAATTTTCTGGTGTTTTGGCATCAAAATAATTACAACTACATGCATTCAAATTATTTTCCCCACTTTTTGATGGAAACCTGCAAAATCTGTCCCAATGGGTGTAGGTGTGCCTCTGTACGTAAACTGATGTGTGTGAACTAAAATGGTTATTCTATCTATTGTGGGGAAAATATTTACTTTTCTAAGGTAGTGCCTGTTATCAAGACAAAAATATTAACTGCAAGAACAGCTCTCCTTGTAAATCCAGAAGGAAATGGCTTTTCATCGTGGCTGATGTGAACTCTCCTTTAGAATTTGGGAATGCAACCTTAATTGCTTAATTCAATAATTAATTGCTTAATTATTGAAATTATCAGGAGTCCTGCTTCTGATGTTCTCAATGTCTTGACAATGCTTTTCTTTCCTACAGGCGCTTCTCTTGGTGCAGGGTAAACAGCAACTAGCATTCATGTGGGTCTATCCCTGGATTCTGAGGAAGATCCTGTCAGAGTCTCTTTGTTTGCAAGCTGTCTGCCCAACAGAAATGTCATTTCAGTTGCATCTAAGCATTATGCATCTGCTCATGTGTCTGTAAATAAATAGCATCATGGATAAGGCTATGCTTATCTTTCCATGTGATTTAGACTCCAATCTGGTATCTGCTGAATTCCAACAGAACAAGAATGGGCCCGAGTCCTAATATGCCTGCTTTCAAGAGTACAAAATTTATGATATAAGCTGTGGTTTAGACTGTATTCTCTATCTGTACAAGGACCTCAAATACAGTTGATTATTAGAATTTGCATTTGCAAACAGAATTTCCAAGCACTTCAGAATTAATAACATTTTACATGTGGGCATACTTATAGATCAGGAAATATCAGTTTCAAAAATATTATTTCACATACTAATAAATTCCATTTAAAAAAAAAATACTAAAAGGGGGGAAACCTTCAGACCTGCTTAGCAATGTTCTACAGCAATGCAAAAAACCTCGAATATCAGAAAGTACAGTGCTCGCAAGACTGGGGTGTGGATGAGAATATAGTGAATATCTTATAAAAATGAACAATCATAAGCGTCACTTTTTTCCAGCAAATTTTTTTTTAACTTCCTGAAGTAGTGCAGATTTTCAGCTACAACCAGCTATGTTCTACATACATGGTGTAGAATTAAATCATGCAAGAATAGAATTAAATAATGCAAGTAATACAGTTGCAGGGATAAATGTGTAAGTCTAAGGAGCAAATGACAAGGAAACAGTCAAAAGAAAATGGTGTTTAAGGAATGTAGGGGAAGGAAATCTCTTTACCACTCTGTAACAAACTTTACGGCTGTTGCCAAGTCAAACCCAGTTGCAAGTCATAGGGAGTCCATATTGTAGGTATCACAAAAAAAAGAAAAAAGAAAATAAATGAAACTTTTTCCCCCCAGATCTCTTTTGCTTATAAATTTGTCTTTCCCTTTTTCTAGCTCATTCTTGCACATCCTCTGAGATGAGGGAGAAAGTGCTGCAGGAAAATATGCCATCCTTTTGGCACAGCATAGAAGAATTTTGTGAGGTGACTTGCTCTGGTTTGTGTGGTGGCGAAGGCTTGGGAGTGTGATTCTGCACGGCAGCCCTGTGTATGGTAGTTAGATTTGTATCAGTGAGATACGACAGGTCTGCCCTTGAGATTCTGCATTGGCACAGTGCCAGCTGTTCACCTTACTGATCTGTGTTTCTCCAGAGCAAAATCAAAACCTACTACCATGGTTCATCTCTGGGTCAGACCCACAGCCAGATTACTGAGGGTTAGGGGTTTTTGTCCGTTTCTTTTTAATTTGAAAATTGCTAAAATTTTGTTAGGGACTATGCTTTCCTGACAATTCAGCCTGAAGCAGCACTGTATCTGCTACTTGTACATTAAAGGCTGCAGGATTTTCGTACCAGGATTAAACCTGCTTTGACCTTGTGACCATAAAATATAACCACAGTTAATGTAGATTCACAATCTGATAAACAAAAACATGCAAAGAATTCTTAGTTTTGTTTTTGCAAGGAAAGATTCTACCATGTATTAGACTGGGATTTCATTCATCTTTACTGATGGCATTTCACTTAATTGGTGCCATTTGAGAGCCCTATAGGCAAGGCAGAGAAAGAAGAATAAAGCAGGGGTAAAACTGGGAGAGAGAATTGATAGTATAGAAAAAAATTCACATCATGCTTGTGCTTGTGCAATCTCCATATATTTTAAAAATCTTTGTAGAAATAGCTATGAAATTAAAAAATGCAGACAGTCCCAAAGGGAGCATAGTCAGGATGTGTCCTAAAACAAGTGTATCCCTACTGTAATTCAGAGAAGGTTTGAGATCTTCACTGAGGTCTGGCAAAGCAGTGGTCATCCCTCCCTCTCACTTTGTGGTTTCACTGGGATTTGTAGGACCAGGGCTTGGGCCACTGGTTTAA
This sequence comes from Lanius ludovicianus, assembly GCA_013397235.1. Taxonomy (NCBI): domain Eukaryota; kingdom Metazoa; phylum Chordata; class Aves; order Passeriformes; family Laniidae; genus Lanius; species Lanius ludovicianus. The sequence goes on from VYXG01005902.1 coordinate 86,291, forward strand.
AATTGTACTCTGGATGAGGTTTTTCTTGGCATGGTGTTTAGAGGTACAGGCTAGTACTGCTCAATGCATCCTACTGAGTGATTACTGATGAGTCCAGTGTTGCAGAGGAAAGGGGGCTAACGTTACAGTACACTGTTACGCCTCCTAACCCTTTTTCAAATTCAGGCACATCCCTGCCTCCAACAAGACTGGAACATTAGTTTATTTTCCAGCACTTTTATTAGTAAAAAAAATATATTTATTTTCCTTGTCCTCTTCTGACACATTTTGACAATATTTTTAATGCTCTCATGTTAAAAAATGTGTATTAGGTCAGATGGATGATTACTCTGAACCAGTACAGCCATTCTTATATAATTAGTGTGTTTCTGATACAGTAAAAACAGTGCTTTTTAAAAAAATCACACTAAAATGTTACTCTGTGAAACAATAAATGTCAAAGAGTTCCACTGTGTAACAAAGCCATGTGAAATAGCTCTTCTTCTGCTAACTTTGGGGTTCCCATCTCTAAAAGTGACAGAAGGATTCAATATTTTTGTGCTAAAAGGACATGGAACTATAGAAATTTCTCACCTAATTCTTCTGAAGCAGTTGGTCTTTTATATAATTCTATTCTCAAGAAATTGAAGGCAGTTAAGAGGAGAAGAAGACATACAGAAATGAGCAGTTTTGTTTTGCTGTATGAAAGGGGTTGAAAGGAGACAAACCTCCAAAAGTGGAGATGAGTAAGAAACCCGTTGGCTTTTATTCCTGTGATTTTAAAGGACCAGACCATTATTAGAACTCAGATTTGTACCCTAAAATAGGGCATCTTCAAAGACTTTTCTAAATTGTGTCAGAGCTTGGAGCACCCTTTTATTCTGTGACTGGCCAGCAAAGGAGCAGAGAAATGTTTGTTGTGTGCATGAAAGAAGGTATGCAAGTGAGTCGGCTCTCAAAGGAGTTTCCCACCTTCAGATCTCTAAATAATCCATACCCTCCCAGAAAAGAGAATGTGGGAGGTTTTCTATGCCATCTCAATATTTTTCTATTACATGTTCCATTATTTATTGTGAAGTGACTTCCCAACTTGCAATGCCCTGAGCAAGCGTGGTTCTCGCCTTGAGCTACCAGAGGGGGAATCTGGCTGCAAACTGCCTCCCCATCTGTCGTGGAGTGAGCGAGAAAGATCTGAACTGGCAGGGATTTTTTTTTCCCCCTTTCCCTTTGTCTCTGCTGCCAGAAGGGGAAACAGGAACTGGCCCATGAGTTATTGAGTTAATATAGGGTCACAGAGTTGGAGACCCCCAGATCACAGGGCCTGAAGACTGAACACACCTTGGGTTCCTGCTGGATGTATTGCAGTAGACATTTCCTTCTCGTGGTGCAGGACTTTACAGCTGCCTCCTCACACCATTCTCAACTTATACAAAGACCATCCCACAGCGAAGCAAGGTGAACTTTCAGCCTCCTAGAAGAGGCTTCTCTTAGTAAAATTGCTTAGATAAGTTTGGTGCCAGTGCCCAGTGGGGGGGTATTTGCCCCCCTCACAAATGATCCCCTGTTTCTGGGCCCTCTTGCCTACAGCTCCTTTTTATATATTATTATTTCATTGTGTGCATGAATCTGTGCCAAGATTGCGTGCTTTTACCTTATTGACTGTTTTCTTCCCCCTTCTCTCTCCCATCACCTTTTCATGCCTTGCTGAATATCAGCTAATTATGAGTAACAGCAAACACAATCTATTTTAGAGTCTTCTTTTTTCCCAAATCCCTCTTATATTCAGTGCAGAATACCTGGGGATACTTTTGAGTTGACAGTCATCACCATCACCTTTCATCCAAGGCGGAAAACGACTGACTGTACCTTCCATGGTTCCCAACCCTGAGAAAACAGGGGACGATCCTGAGCCAAACTCCAGAAATTTGGCCCAAGACTCTGCTCCAAAAGATTTGATTTTGGTCTCATATTTGTGCCGAGAGAGGATATTGGTTGAACAAAATTCCATGGTTTTCCCTCTACCTCTGCAAACCTGAAAGCGTTTAGACCCTGATACAAAGTTTGGAACGTGTTCCCCCTCTCTGTTGGGGGAAGCCTAGTCTTACTTAGAAGAGATGAATGTCAGGCTGTGGTTGTCCTGAGGGAGCTGCAATGCTTGACAGGGCAGACTGTTTACAACAAGCATTGCTTGTGACATTAGTCAAATTATCAGAAGAAATTGGCCCATCCCCTCTTTGTCCAGCTGTGTACTCAAGTGAGGCTCTGAGATTGATGTGTCATTAATAAACTGTGATCCACACTGTGATTCAGCCCGGAGCTTCCAACTTGCACGTGGAATTTGCACGTTTTGTACAGCTTTTAAAAAAGTATTCCCTCCTCATTCAGAGCAGAGTACTTTTGCTTCTCAGCTATTTATCCATCATAATAAAGAGGTCTTGCTCATTCAGAGATTTAAAGACTGTTGGCTGTTAGATTAATGGTTCATTTGTTTTATCACTCATGAGCTTACAGATAAATAGCTCTAGCTGGTTAGAAAACAACTGAGGCTCAGCTAAGCTCAAGTCTTTCAAGGTGTGAGGGACTGTGCAGACCTCTGACTGTGCAGCTGCTGAACTAGTGTGGATTGCAGACACATCTGTAGTTTTTTAGTCAACAATAAGTTTAGCAATGTCCAGGAAATCCTTTTCTCTGAAATTCTTATTCTCATGCTCCTACCACTCCCCCATGAGTCAGAGCTGGAGGAGCAGCTAGTGTCCTATGTCTCAGCTCAGGACCCTTCCCTATACAAAACTTGGCATTTCATTGGGATATAAAGTTACCTTCTCCCCATAACCAGTGTTTCATTCAGCACACAGCTATTTATGTGGTATTTTGAATCTACTGTATTGCTGATACATCCTTCTGAAAATAGCAGGAGGTTCACCCTGACAATTCTCAACTTCCAACCCCAGACTTGAGCAGTATGGGTTTCCTGGGAAGAAAGGTGTGTAGGCAAGACCAAAGGCAGCTGTATACTGTGAAATAATAAGTATCAGACAAAATACAGTATCACATCTAACAGATGTATTTTAAAAGTGGAGACATCTATATTTAATTGCATTTTAAGTACGTAGTGAGAAACCACAGTCATACATTTTTTTAACAAACCTTTACATCTGAAGTCATAATAATACCAATAAAAAGTGCTGATTATATATGGTCAAAATAATTCAGGCAAATTTTTGACAACATCTTCTAAATATGATCATGTGGCCCCTGTCAGCAACACTCTAGAGTCAGCCTGAATGATGTCAATGACAATCACTATTTTTCCTTAGCTTACGAAAAACCAAAAAACCAAAATCGATTTTGTTTTTTTGTTGTTTGTTTGTTTGCCTTTTTTAATTTGCATAGCTTTCAATATTGCTGCCCTCTCACCTCTGCATATTTCAAGCCCATCTCTGTTCTGTAAAATTACTTTAAAGTTCTTAAAATTTTTAATCCAGTTCTCCTTGAATACATAATATATATTTTCTACCAATTATAAATACATAATTTTTATTCATCTGATTTCAATAACATGCATTTGTATAATTACTATACAATCAAAATAGACATTGACTTTACACAGTGTGTATGCTTTTATTTCAGTAATATTTTTCAGACACACTGCTCAACAAATCAAACAAATAGAGAAATAAAAAGTTAAAAAGGAGGGAGAAAACCTCTGGAAGGAAACATTCTCACAGTGATTACAGACAAAAAAAATACTTATCAGAAAAAGGGTTTATTAGTACATAGAAAATCCTCACAATAGTTGAAACACAGTTTAGGAACTAGTAAACATTTTAAATAAAACTGTGCCAATTACACAGTGCCCAAGCATCTGCTTGCTCTTAATTAGATGGGGAGGTGAATGACCACTGTTTATTTTCATTTTCCTCATTAATTATGAAAAACTGCGTTCAATTCATCTTGCATGGTGAGAGACTGGCTGCGCAGATGTAAGTCATAAGGGAAGTGGCTCTCTGTAGGCAACCTGAACATCGAGCTCTGCCCAAGGGGACCCCTGGGTGGCACTGCACAGTAATGCATGCCGTAATTGTAATTTTTGCCATAGTCCAAGCTTTCCTCTTGCTTCAGGGAAAATATCCCATTATAGTTAATTGGGGGAGGACTTAAGGGACCTTCAAACTGTGGACTGGCGCACTCAGGGGAAGTGCTTTCATAGAAGGACTCGTAAGTGCTGCAGTAATTGTATGGTTTCATGGACTTAGAGTTGTCAAGAGTCCCATGCCCTGGGGGGGTGCCAAGCTCCGGGCTGTGGTAGGGAGGATAGAAGGTGGAGTAGGGTGTGCGGGTATGATGGGCACCTTCACCTGCCTGGCCCATTAGGAAACTTCTGGCATTCAGCTGCAGGCATCCTGCCACCAAGTTTGTAGTTGGCTGGGACAGACCCTTGCACAAATTTTGGACAAAGGTGAGCAGGTCGGGTCTCTTGCCAATTCGCAGTATTTCAGAAAGAGCCCAAATATAGTTCTTGGCTAGTCTTAAAGTTTCTATTTTGGACAGTTTTTGTGTTTTAGAATAACAAGGGACCACTTTCCTTAAATTGTCCAGAGCATCGTTAAGGCCGTGCATACGGTTCCTCTCTCTAGCATTGGCTTCTTGACGCCTGAATTTAATTCTTTCCATCCTTATCTTGCTCGTCTTTTTTTTCCTAAGGCCCCTTCGCCTTGGCAAGCCATTCTCATCCTCCTCTTCTCTCTCTTCCTCCTCCTCTTCTTTTTCTGTGTCTTCTCCAGGAGATCTTTTAATATTCTTTCCTCGGAGGATGATCTGCTTTGAAAAGCTTTCTGGGTTCTTCATTTGCTTTTGGTCATCACTTTCTCTGGGAAACTTTCTACACATCTGGGATTCTGGCATTACAACAGACTCATCAAATGGTAGTGTTAACATGGTTCTATAATCTTAAGTTACCTGAAAGAATGCCAGCACAATGTTTAAATATTTCCATTTTCAAAGTTTCCCGACTCACATAGACAGCCTCATGCACCTTACTTGTGGCTGTGCGTAAGCTCTCTGTATATGAGTGTATGTGGGTATGTGTGTGTGTACAAATGCTCAATCTATATTTTTTGAATAAAATGGCAGTTGCAAATTCCCACTTTTTAAAAGATAATGGCTGTTTAGAATTCCAAAATCACTTGAAACATATGACCCTGAAACTAAAAAGCCATATTTCTCACAGACAAATATAGAGTAAATCGATATTTTAAATGTACAATTAGCTCCCTGCTCATTTATTTTATTTTTAAACAAGCCCTTCAAACTCTCACCGTCATGGAATTCAAACAAATGCAAAATGTGATAAAGCAATACAGACATTTCATTAATCCAAATTCCCCTGGGTGAAAAAATGAGGAGACTGAGTGCAGTTTTAAAATTGAAAAACTGCCATATCTCTTTTACCTGATGGTAAATATTTTAAAAGCACTTTTTGACTTAGACTTCAAAATTGTGAGCTTTTCCCCTCCACATTTCTTCCTTTATGTATCAAGATATTAAACTTTAGTAAGTTACAGTGGCCGAGAAGAATAAAATAATGGAATATACCCCCCAAAACACTCAGCTAGTAATATAATTCAAAACAAAGCATTTTTTCCTAATTATTTGTATTAAAATCACATAATAATTATTTCATATTAAGAGAAAATATGAATTTAAAAAAAAAATCAGAATTATTTAACCCTAAACGTATTAGAGTTAGGAAATAAAATTCCCCTACCTTTTTTCTCCCTTTTTCAAGCAAAAATTCTAATTGATATTATCTGTTTAGTTAGAATCAACTTATTTGCTTTTTTTCTTGTTCTTTTCTCCTTTTTTTTTTCCTTCTCATCAACTGGGGGG
>VYXG01005902.1:92196-118061 GCA_013397235.1 Lanius ludovicianus
GGGGGGGTGGGGGTAGGTGAAAAATTCCCTGCACGCTATAGCAGTGTTTATGTTCTGCGAGGCTCAGATGTCTTCCTCCAGCTCTTAGCTGACAGGAGCGATCTGTAGATTCTGACTGTAATCCTACACGTGTGCTCAGAATCCAGCCTGGAATGGAAAAATAATTTCCTTTTCCCAGTCACTTTGCTTTTGTTTGCAGTTTGGGAGCAGCAAAAGCTTGTATCCCATGGACTTCAAAGAGACAAGCAAAGCAAATGCAAGGACTTTTTAACAGAACAAAATTAAACAAAAACCCCAGTCAAAGACTTACTCTATCAGTATTGTCTACACACTTGCAGTATTACATAAAAGCAATGAAAGTTTGTAATTACATCAGAAGAATAAAATGTTAGGAGTTATTAGGCAGTAAATAGCATACATAAAATACAAGACAATGATACTGTATCTTTAAACACTTGCATGCACACCCAACACCAACTGAAATATATCTTTATTTGTATTACCTTAGCTTTTTATTTCATTCAACAATCAGTTTTTCATTTTTTGCCTTCCAAATCTTTTCAGTCTGAATGCCGCATCGTCTCCTGGAGTCTAGATCTGTGTATATCTGCACTATCTCATTGATCTCTAAAAAGTGACATTGATGCCAACTGCCAGAGCTGGTACCCATGCCATCTGCTAGTGACGTCACGGGGCAGAGAAAACCACGTGAGCCTTTCTCCTGGGACCTTCATTCTGCACTGATCATCTGGCATCCCTCTAAGTGGGTACCAGCATTCATGTATCAACACAGAAGGTTAGACTGATAGAAAAAAAAAAAAAAAAATCCTGTACCAGCATTTCACATATAGTAGGTGCATTTCCACTGTAGTTGCTTCTTTTTAGCAGTCTAGCTGCATCGATAGATATGCCAGCATTTGGTGCTATCCCTGCCTACAGGTACAGATGCCTTGTGGTTGTTAATATGGTATTGTTTATATGAGAAATGCTGTCTTGTATTGATCTGAGTCCTTCCAGTGCACCTGATACCCAGGGACAAAAAAGAAAAGGCAAGGAAAGGAAAGCAGTAATGGGGAAGTAATGCAGGTGCTATAATGCATAGCAGGGTCACAAAAAGTAGTATTTGTGTGATGCTGCTGGGTGTGATTTTTGGGGTGTGGGGTTTTTTTGAGTGCAGCTTGTTGCCCCAGAGCACAGGATAATAGGAGCAAACCTCATGCCATCTGTAAGAAATTCTTCCCTCACATCCCTTGATGTTTTTTGACATTGCAAAATAAAAGAGGTGTCTGAAGAAAACTGGCCATACAGCATGAAGATTTAACAAATCATGCCTTTTTTTTTGGAAGCATGTGGCAGGGCTCGCTGGTCCCTGACCTGCTCTGGCATGTTGCAATTTGACTGGGGTGCACCTGGTCACAAGTTTAACTTAGGATGCTCGAAGGGTTTGGCCCCTGTCATATTTTCTCAGTCTGCCTGGCCTTTTCATGAATGTTTCCCCAATATCTCTTTAAAAATGGAGTTATTCCCTTTGGAAACCTCTGAAAAATCTCCCCATGCTCTTCTGTTTTCATACCTAGCTTCTCCTTTCTTCATGCCCTTGTTTCTCCTGTCAGCTGCCTCTCCTGTACTCCCTGCTCTTCCTCCTTTAACCCTTTTGTCTCTTTCTGCAGGCACAACACTGTTAAATGAAGCTGACAAACACTCTTAGCTCAGCCTTGCCATGGAGCTTATGGCAAACTCCACCTTCATGTGTTAGGGGTTTGTGGTATTTTTTTAATTTAAGGAGTGGCATGTCACATATCAAGAGTTACAGGGGGAATGAAGTGTCATTTTAGAAACATTTTTTTAAAAATTTGGTTTAATTATTATTGTGTGTCACTGCTTTTATTTTGTAACTAAATAATCTCTATATTAAATAATGAGCAATCGAGTATGCTTTTAGTATTAAAATAATCCCTGGCAGAGCTGCTATTGTTACGAGTCCGTGTAAGCGTTTCCATTATAAATCCTGGTTTTGAAGGGTTTATAATTCATATGCTTTAATTCACATTGGTCCAAACCTTGGCATTAATGTTCTCAGCCCTGATCCAATTTTTTTTTCCCACAAAGTTTCATTTAAACATATTTGGGCATTTTTTTGATTAGAGACCTGAACAAAAAATAAGATTGCAGTGCAGAACAACATGTGTGTGGGAAGACCGTGTTTTATACATCTGTATGTATGCGCTCAATGATTTTAGAGCCTTTCATTAAAAAAATAACCTCACCCCAAACTTGGTGGGGTTTTTTTGTTTTTGTTTTGTCTTAAAGAAGTAAGACATTCGAGTCACTCATTCTTTACAAAACTCAGGCTTTTTTTTTTTTAGTTTTTAGTTTTTAAGGAAAATGTATTTGAAGTGACAAAGGTATTAAAACTTAAGGGGAAACTGTTCAAAACCAGCAAGTGCTGTACTATTCATAGCATTTGCTACATTTTTACTGCAAATATTACAATCTGCGTAACAAAGGAGAGGGTAGAATCTCATTATCCTCAATAGGAATTTATGTATTAAGATTTATATTGTTAAAGGTTCTAAGGGTTGTCAACCTTTTAAAGAATTTTCCATATTTAAAGTGTTATAAAATGTCTGATAATCTTAAAATGAAAAGTCCTGAATAACCAAACACTGTTTCAATACATACTAAAAATACTATGAGATACTGTAGGAAAGGTTGACATTGTAATAGTTCTGTGTTTAGGGAAGGACCAACAAAATTTTCAGTTATATCACACAGCATCCAAAATACATGAAAATATTTTCTCCATCCTTTTTTTATTGTTGAAGTATGTGATTATTTTTTTAAACAATTCAAGTGCATTTTTGAACAGCTTTTATAATGTTGCTAAAACCAAAAATGAATTAGCTTGTGTTGAAGGATTCCCTCCATAGGAGTAATATTACAGTTTTGCACATTCCTAATCCATCATTTGACCTTTTTAATATTTTCAAATAAATTGTGGAGAAACAAAATAGCTGAGATATCAAGGTTTAAAAAGCCTCTACTGTGCATGCATAATAACTTTTCGTAAGGATTTTACTACGCGTTTTGTATTATGGATCCATGATATGCAAATATGTGTTGTTGTTAATATGCATTCACAGCATACCCGATAACTGCTGCTTTGCTGTCTACTGTTAATGCATGTTAAGAATAATACACAAAATACAGTTAAATGCACTCTATAGAATTGTTGCACAGCACCAAGTACATTACCAAACACATATACAAATTTTTGTCTGTACCTTGACTCAAATTAAAAGTGAGTTTATTTCAAATGTAATGTTATAATAATACATTAATATTAATATATATAAATAATAGCACAACCAAGCTTTTACAGATTCATTTAAATAACAATGAATCATTAATAGATTTACTGAAATAATACTGAGTTCCAAGGACTGCAGAACCTCCATGGTGCATCAGGGGGACTGACCTAAACTGCACTGCATTCAGTGGGAGTCCTTCAACTAAGTTCAATATGCTATCATCAGAGTCCCGGCGAATGTCTTACCCTTTTTCTTTTTCTTTCTCTCCCTTTTCTTTTGTTTTTTTAAATTTTTTTTATCATCCTCTCCAACCGTCTCCTAACAGGCCCACACCTCCCCATCTTGCTGAGACAGGAAAACCACATCAAATTAAGGAACTCATGAACATTTCAACTAGTGGTAGTCTTGGTCATTCACTGGGAGCAATGGGACCTCATGGGCAGCAGAATTGTTCAGAAGGGGAAGATAGAAAAATCTTTTTCTTTTATTTTTTTCCTCATCTTTGTAATGTACATACTAGACATCACTGCAATGTAGTCACAGCGACAATCATGCAAAGCCAAACTTCCTCTTCCACACTCATGACCTGATATGAGTTTTCCTTCCTGCCATAGTGCCCACATGCACAGCCCAAACACCATAGCAATTGCTGCCTTGGGAGTGAGACTAGGGGAAAATGCACTTCTAGTGCATCCGATATTGCAAAGTCGGACCACAAGGGACAAATGCATGGGTAAGAGTGTAGAAAACAGTGGTTCCAGTCTCTTGCTGAGTTTAATGCTAAGGAGGAGCTGAGAACACCTGGCAGGAGTTCTGTGTGTGCTTTTGGGGTTTTGGCTGGTTGGTTGGTTTGGGACATTTTTGTTTTGGGGTTGTAGATTATTTATTTATTTATATTATATTGTTTTACAAAAATAGTTCAAAGAGGATAGTATCTTGGGCAGGGACCTTGGTCTGCCAGCCTTTGTGAGTTTCATGCTGAACTGGGACTTTCTGGTGAAGACTGGACTGTGTCTCCACAAAAGGAGGTGCTGGGGAAAGAACCAGAGCAATGTGTCATATGCATGTTGCATGCCAGCTGCCTCTCCTGGGTACAGCCAGCATACCATGGGACCAAAATGATGTGTCTCTCTGTCTGTGAAGACCTGTCCCTGTTCTGCCTCTCCATGTCCCCAGTATGCTGCTGTAGACTGCAGACTTCTTTATGAGGGGAACTTGCCATTCCCATCAAGTTGACCAAGCGCTTTTCCACCAGTGACAAAACAATATATGTCCTTCTCCCAGGACACATCAGAAGACACCAGTAAGGACCACTGGCTTCAGAAAAATAAACTGCATTCGCTCAAGAGGATTTGGTTCAGTCTGAAAATATAATTTTTAACCCATTTGCTAAGGTAGCAAAATGTGTTTGCATTAAGCCCCCTTTAATAAGGATATACTTCTTGCTCTTATCTGTCATTCTTAGTTTCATGTTTTGAATAGGCTGTTAAACACAAATAGGAAAAAGCTGTAAAGGGGTTAGTTACTCTATTTTAATGGGAGTTATTTGAGTAAAACATGAATGTAGAATCTGAAAATGGTCGCTAACTGTGATTGCTTATGGTTAACCAAAAAATAGCTTGTGACCAGAAATTACTCTAAGATTTCTGAAACACATGACTAGAATAAGACTCATGTAGATACAACATACATTTGGGATAACGTTATTAATTTTGAGTTACTCCTCATTCACGCTAATATAAAGGAGTTGAGAGACGGTGGAACCAAATAACCTTAAAATGAAAAATCCTTTTTTTTTTTTTATTACTACAATACCTTTCACCTAGAAAAATAAAGGCACAATATAGCCTGAAAGTTTTAGTGCCAGATCAAGAGGTGATTCGTACCTTGCAGGAATATGGGATTTAAGGTACTTCTCTCCCTGGAGTAAAATGTTCTAGTCAGACCAGTCATGTAGCTGTGTCACTTCTTAAAACTGCAGGGCATTAACATAATTGCTATTGCTTTGTGGTGTGAAGCACCCCTGTGTTACATATGAAAATTTTTTTTTTCATTCCTACTTGGTGACTGGAGTTGTCACACTCTCTGATACCCTAACTTGAGGATGGTTTGAGATCAATAAGTTTGTAAACATTTAGAAGTTGCTGCAGGGACACTTAGCTCTAGGACACTGCTCATCACCATCATTCTTTAATGGCAATCTCTGTCAAACAACTAGGCAGTGATGATGATTTTCCTCTTTTTCTTCTGCTGATGCCTACAGTGATTCAGAGGTGTGCTTCCTCTGTGTTTCCATTTTGAGAATCTCTGCTCCCATCAAAGCATGTTCTTTCATGGACCTCACATCCAGTTCCTTTTAGTAGACAAAGTGTTGCCTAAAATCAAATAAAACAGAACTTGCAACAGTGTTAAGATAGTGAGATAAAAAGAGGATTGTTATTGAAAGCTTCCAGGTGCCCCCGTTGTCATGGACACATCCAGCATCAGATTTCTACAGTTTTTGTAAGTTTAACAAATTAGCATATTTAACAAATACTGTCCAATTAGAAGAGCAGTTGGTTAGGTAATTTCCCCTGGGTTCTACCCCATTGGAGTTGTTCCAGGGGCTTCCTTGCCCCATTTCTTGTTATGTCTTCTAAATTCTAGTGGAAAACAATATGTCCTTGTCAGGCTTCTTCTTCCTACAGATACAACTACACAGAATTCCAAGTATGCATTAGCAGGGTTAGCTCATTATTCTAACAGGAAGGGTAGGAAAAATACTAGGAGCTATATAACTGTGTATTAACAGTCTACAAAGTTGCAAATATGTGAAAAATGTATAACAAGCTAAAATCTTTAGGCATCAATACTGTGGGTGTGTGTGACCCCAGAAGAGACCTTCACTGCTTCCTCTTCCCCAAGGAGACCCCAGAACTATGAAGTGTGCTTTTTTTTTCCAAAGACTTGCTTGCAATGTCTCTACAGCTAATGGGCTGCTTTCCTCTCCCCAGTGTAAATCTCCCTCAGCAAGAGGTGCCTGATGAGATAGCCTCCCTAGATCCCCTAGAAGTTCCAAATACTTTTTTCTCCCTTTCTGCAGTCTTCTCCCTGTGACAGGGTTATCCATTGCACACAGAGTGATGACACACTGCACTCTACATGGTGTGGCCAAGCTGGGGTAAAGCCTTTTCAGGAATTGGGAGCTCTGGGCATATGGCTACAACACTGATACAGAAGAGCAGAGTGCCCTTACAGAAAGCACATGCCACAAGATGAGCAGTTTGCTTAGGACTTAAAGTCATATATATGTATATGTGTGTATATATATATATATATTATATATGCATTCTATAAATTAAATGTAATTTGCAATGCAAGAGACTTAAAGATCACAATTGCCTTAAATACTGTTAAGATCACCAAAGGACTGCCCACTCATTATAGCAAACAGTATAAAGTATAAAGAAGCAACTGCTCATTTGCAACTACCCAAGCCTACCCCACCTGTCCTCCCTACCTATCCCCACTATCTGTCCCCTCTACCTGTCTCACCTGCCCCCAATATGCCTCCTGGATTCCTGGAACTTGGACTGTGTTAAGCCACCTGATGGGAATTTCAAACAAGTTAAAGGTGTTACTATTGGCCACTTATCTCAGGTCTAAGGAGAAGTAAACAAGGATTTGGGAGAAGAGTGTATCCACAAGGAAACCAAACCCAGCAGCTGTCCTGAAAATCAACTCTGCCTGGGTCCGATGACAGGGGAGGCCATAGCCCATGGACACATTCGTTAGGCTTTCCACCAGGGGACTGCACATGATACACAGTGTTGCAACAGATCCTCAGTGCTATAAAAGAGCGTGTAAAACTCTCCCCTGCAGCACAGGGGAGGCCCTTGGGCATTCCCATGTGTACCTGAATGTATATCAACCCATTGAACTTTCTTTCATGGGAGCCCCTTCACCAAGAAGACCAGAAGAAGGACAACAGGAGAGGGTCTAGATTCATGAGGTGGTGACTATCGCTTTCTCACTCTCTTTCTCCTCTCCAACCCCTCTCCCCCTTTCCTATTTCTTTCCCTCTCCCTCACATTTACTGTTAAATAAAATCAGTAGTATTGACTTTGACGTATGGTCTCATTTGCACCTTAATTCAGGTAGAGGCATCTCTCCAGTAATTGGATCTTAAAATGCAAGGAAACCAAGTAGTTGAACTAATGATGACTTGACAGAAGTGTAAAATAAAACCTTAGAGTAACGTTACCTTCTGTTGGACAGTTCCCTCCCAGGAAATTACAGGATGCTTTGTAAGGGCAACTTTGTCAATGTTCCTTGCAAACTTTATAAGAAAGTCTGACACATCTACTATTTGCAGCAGACCTTTGAAACTCAGCAGGGAGAAAGCCCTCAGGCTAGAGAAGTGACTTCTTTAGCCACATGAAACTTCACGAAGTCCAGGTGGGCTGCAAGGTCCTACATAGCAATCATAATTTCCTTCTTTTTATATGCATGAAAGCCTTAGGAAAACAAATAAAAGTAAAAAACCCCAAACTTAAGCCTATTTTGAATGCACATTATTAAAGGTGAGAAGGCAAGTAGCTGACAGAAGTAAATGCCAAAGCTACAATTGACGTTCTCTCTACACACAAGTATGCAGGTACTTTCAGAACAGCTCAGCAGAGGTGCTTGTTTTTAGGAAAGAATATTAAATGTTGAACAGGATGACTCAGGCTTACTGTAATGGAAATATATGCTTCTTTTGGTTTGCCTTTTATTATCTGAATTTATAACCCTTTTTGGACAGGACTTTTCCTGAGATACTGGTCTGACTAAAGTAAGTAAATTTTCATTCAAAAAGCAGAAAAGCTGGGCAGTCAGGCATCCCAAGTTGTTAACAAACTATGGCCTCCCTTACGTTTCTCAAATCTATGTTACTCTTTTGACTGCTCCCAGGATTCATGATTGCCAAACAGCATCTGCAACATGTGATAATGCATGTACTTAAAAACCATACCAGGGATCATTTCCTATTGAAAAGAAAGGTAATTTTGGATTAAAAAACAAAAAGCAAAATAAACAAACAAAGCTAGTGCCAAAATTAAATGTTTATAAGAATGAACCCTCCCTACTTTCTAGGAGGGAAAGGGAGGCATAAGGCTATTACAACATTGATCCTGAGCTTTTCCCACTGATTTAAAATGCTCAGTGCAAGTGTTAGGAGGAATAAAAAGTCCAATGTCTCTTTGATAAACACACCAGAAATTGTTTTTCGGAGAGATTAGATTACGTGTACAGTTACTGAACCATCTAGCCTTTCTGCTTTCTCTTGTTTCACAAAACCATATGCGTCTTTCACTGATTTGAAAGCAGTGAAAGATGGACAGCTATATACTTTGAAGGATCTTCATCCCCTCATTTTACCTTGAGACAAGCTCGAACATTTGAGGTCTTTTACCCACAGGATCAATTGTCCCCTGACAGTCCCGGAGATTCAGTGGAGGAATTTGACTGCAAACAGAACAGGAATTTATAAAACTGTTTTCTGGATGCTATCTCCAAGCTTCTGAGAAAGTGAAAGGCACAGACAATTTCCTCTTAGCTGTAAAATGGTGCTGAATTCAGATAGGGCTGTAATGATATTTTTCCAAAATCATTTTGGAGAAACTGATGTTTAAAGAATAATTTTTCAGTGATGAATGAACAATTCTATTACTTCTAGCTGCAGATCTACTTTCAGAGCAACCAATGTTTTTCATCTTTGTAAAAATCCATTTTAATATTTTTTTTAACCCAATTTGCTGAACAAGCAGATACACTGGTGTTGTAAGATGTAATTTTCTTAGATTCTTAACCAAACAAATTTGATTCACTTCTATTCAAGTATACAACTAAAGAAGTAGAGTCAAGAGGGAATTTTGCTTACATCTGAATAGAGGTTTTTTCTAGAATATGTGGACACCCTCTCAGAAACAGCATTGCCTAAACAGTCAATCAGGTTTTCCAAAATCAACATGAAATTGTGATCTTCTGTAAAGAGAGGTGAGGTTATCATGCACTTAAGTACAAGATGAAGTAAACAGTACTTTTTGAAATGAACACCCCTTATGTCTGAGCAATCTCTAAGGAGTTGTGTAAACCCTACAGCTTGCCAGCTTCCTTGTCCATCAGTAATGAGGAAAATCAATGCTACAGTTTGAGCACACAGTGTTGGTTTTGAAGGTAACCACTCTGTCAATTGGTCTCACCTAACAGGATATGCAAAGGAAAGTCCATATCTTTTGGCAGCTTGAAGTCTTCATTTCAGTCCTTTGGCTGGCTGAGAACTAGTTTGAATTTCCAAATAGTTTAAAACAACCATGGCCAGAATGCACCTGTAAGTTTGGCAAAAAGCCTTTTTTTCAGGGCAAAATCCCTTTCCAAAGAAGGGAGTGTGGCTTGCTGAGCCTGAATCCTGCTTGTGTTTCCCCTCTGTTGTGCTAGTGGTCGAGTTAGCTTTCTACCTGGCTTGTGTGGCCTTATAGTGACCCTGCCCCTTTAAGCTCTTGAAGTGCTGGCAAAAGTTCATCCAGGGCAGGGTTTGCAAAATGTTGAAACAGTCAGCAGAAACAGTACTGAATTTGCATATATTTTTGCAAGTTAGAAATCCTTTTTTTCTTCCCATGGTATTTTTCACTGTGTTAGACAAAATGTATCTGATGAACGTGGCTTTATTTTGGTTTCTTTCTGATCATCTTTAATTCAGTTGCTATTTTTTGAGAAATACATATAGCAGTTCAAGTCTTATTACTGCAGTGTGTCCTCGAGAGAAAAAAAATTGCTCTTGACAAATTGTTCAAAGGCATGCATTCTGAAGAGTGTACTATGGTATGTTCAGGGTTTCATTCTTGTGTTCAGGAATTTTTTGTGTGACTTGGGTTGAAGAGTGCTTTCTGCCTAGAAAGGCATGCTGGCATCTGCATTCTGCATTTGGACTTATAAGACATCTTGCCATGTAGAGCCATCTAGGTAAAATTTCTCTCAAAAGGGTACTTTGCTATGAATTTTGAAGACAGCTGATGTCAGCAGATGGTGACTAGAATAGCCATCTCTCCCAGTATCTCAAAATCCTTAAACGGTGTGAATACAGGCAATGCAGTAATGATTTGGTGAGGCAACATAGGAAATATACTTGGCATTATGGCAGGAGACCAAATCCTGAGAGATTCATGGCTCCTGCTCTATGTCTTGAAGACTGAATGCTGGAAGAATGAAATCTGTGATGCTCAGGTTGGTGGGTTTTGGAGTAAATATTGCTTTCCATGCAGTCTGTTATTAATTTTGTTCTTGTGGCACAAGTTAACAGTAAGATTTTTTTTTGCAGAGACTCTGTGCAAATGCTCTTACTCCCACAGAAACAGAAATCTGGATTATGAAGAAGATATTTGCAGTTTGACCTTGTAACATAAAGTGGCAAGAAAAAAAAAGAGGAAATTATTTTCTTTCAGAAGAGCGTGCTTATTTTTTGGCAAAAAACTTCATGTTTTAAGTGCACTGTAATGAAATTTCATTCTGAGAATAAGGTATTTAGGAAAAGCAAGATCTTTAAATCACTTCAAAGGGATTTGAAAGGATGCTTCTTTCGAAAATTACATATAATATGTAAAACAAAAACCAGAACAATTTTTTTAAAAATTATTGATTTGAAATAAATATTCACTGAAAAATTTACATTGTGGAACATTTCTTCTTCGCTTTTGTTTCAAATCTGAAGGAAAGAAAATTTAGAAAAGTGATCTTTCTTCAAACAAAGAAGTCTCAGTTTGCCTATATTACTGAAATCCCTATAGTACCTGGCTTAAATAATTATTTCCAATATTTTAGCCATGTATTGTGGATTTGCAGTTTTCTCTTTTTTAAACAATTTCTCTATCATTTACAATATTCTGAATTCTACAATTCAGATAGCCTATGCTTCCTGTTTAACTACCATATCTAAATGTTTCTACATGCTCCCCAAATATTTGTTTTTCCTTTATCATCAGCAATTCTTGGAAGTAGAGGTTCAGGCTTCCTTATACCCTCAATTCCATTTTGCCAAATACAACACAAAAAAGATAGCCTTTGTTTAAAAGTTTAATGCTCTTAATTAGTAGAATTGTCGGACTAATTGGAATACCAGTTAGAATTGGCAGGGCTATCATTATTTAGAAGTGCTGTGTTCTAGTGTTAACTGCTAGTAAACCTCACAGTTTGTGAAAGAGAGGGAATAAGGAGATGTATTCACGCACACACAACCTCTGCTCTCCTCCATTTTAAATGATAAGGGTCCATAACAATCCATGCTGTCAATGTGTATTTAGGGACTGTTTAATCCATGAAGATAGTGATGAAATGTTAATGACTGTTTATGCACAAAGTATCATTACACAATAAAAACTATTAAAATGGTGAAATTCCATTTGCGGCTGGAAAAAACACTCAAATTACCATGGATTTACATTTGAGTTGTGCAAGAGAAATCTACTTTATTTTACTTTCTGTACTTGTGAAAGATACCTTGCACCTCTTACAGCACATGGCAAATAAAGATCTTAGAGCATTGTCTGAACTGAAATGTGTCTTCAGTGCCTTCTGGTTCAGGGAGTGTTTCACAGACAGAGATGCTATCACTCAAGTTCCCATGGTGAGTCAGATGTACAATGAGAAATACACTGAGAGCTCAGCAACTTTCAGACTCTGCACATGTGCACTTCCCATTGACCTAATTCTAAATTCTGAGATGGTCACGGAAGGAAACAATTTTCTTTCTCAACCTTAAAGGAAAATAACAAAATCTCGATTCTGACTATGTACTTAAAATACATAGTATTTTAAGTTATAATGTTCCTGACTGAAAACATAAGGGACCACTTCCCAGAGGTGAATGCTGTGAATATTACTGCGAATTCCATGCACACTGTTGCCACATGCACATAACCAAATTTATATCTGCAAATGATTATATCTACAAGTGATTAGGAAAAAAGGGTGCTCAGGCAGTTAAAGAAGCACTTGAGAGTCCAGCATGTTCAAGTCTCAAGTATAAATACTATGTTTCCATTTTCTAAGCACAAATATATTTTCTACTTTTATGTTTTCTCCAGATGGGCTGATTGTCTTCTCAAACATTTTACCAGTGATAGATTGAGGCAAGAGTGATGGTACCGATGACTATTTATCTGGGGCAATGGTGGTGTGAGCTAGAAGAGGATAGACAGAGGGCAGGGCAGAAAAAGAAAAGGTCAGTAATACTGCTGTTTATGGAGCACATAAAGGTAATGCAGCACAGCATAAACATTTTTCTGTTCCTCTCCAGCCCAATATAGCTCAAGTATTTCTCAATTTACACCACAACCAGTTCACAGTCTGATAAAATCAATCTACCCCTAACTGCACTTCATCTTCTATTCCAGAGAAATTTAATAATTAATTTTCCTATAAGTCTGATGTTTAAATTGTAGGTATATGGTCAAAAAACCTTTTCCTTGATCAAATCTTGTGTGCCAATGCTTTATTTAACCTTTGTTTATGTAAATCTAGTGTCAAATATGACAAATGTGTCTTTGCTCTTACAGAAGAAAAGGTGTGAATTTATATGCTTTATGTAGGAAAAATGATTTAAACATCACCACAAACTTAACCTTCATATTTCCTATTGTGCTACTGCACAAAGA
Organism: Lanius ludovicianus; assembly: GCA_013397235.1. NCBI lineage: Eukaryota > Metazoa > Chordata > Aves > Passeriformes > Laniidae > Lanius > Lanius ludovicianus. Next base: position 105,179 of record VYXG01005902.1, read on the forward strand.
TAAATTTGATTCTAGATGAGTAAAGCGCTGAAAAAGAAATAATTAAAGTACTTTAAAAGAAATTAACTGATGAAAAAAATTTAACTGAAAGACAGTATTTTCTTTCAGCTTTTCACTAAATAGGCATTTCTCTCTTTTAAGTGTCTTGCAATGATCTGTTCGTCCCTAATCTGTTCATCAAAGCAGGAAACGGTCAGCTTCTGAAATTTAAATGCAGTTTTTCTGTTGAAAATACTGTGAGGCAGTATACCAACCAAATATCTCAACACTTCATCATGGCTGGGATTGAAAACAAACCTGGAATTTTTGTGATAACTTACTGGAAGTATTCTCTAATTTCATTTTTCCTAACTGTTTCAAGATACTTCGCATCTGCAACTTCATTTTAACCTGTTACATCACAGATTTACTGTTTCTGCCTCAGTGTGGTACAGTGAGGTATCTCCCAACAAGTTAAGCAAAGAACTTTGAAATACAATAAAAAAGAGGCACCCAGACCTTTTTCTCTCCAGTAGGGATACGGTGGTTTAGTTTCATTTTTCTGACCTGCACTAGTGACCTGCAGACATGTCCCTGAAGCACTGAATTGCTTCACACCTTGATTTGTGTTAGAGATGCTTCTTGCTGCTGCCTTGGGCAGCTGTAAACCACAGTGTCTCAGCCCTGGACTGCCCCATTGCTATTTATCTTAGTATTCCACTGATGCCTGAAGTGGCCACCTAAAAAAACAGAGACTGGACAGGAATAAGGGAATAAAGGTAGGTATTTATTCTAAGGGCCTTCAGTGGTACACCCTGGGGAGTCCAGAGGCTACTGCCAAGATGGACCTCAAGATGGATGACAGGTCATGACTTCTTCACTCTTTTATCGGTTTGGTTCATTTGCAAACCAGGGTTAATTCCCCAGTTAAAGCTTCAGTTAATGGTGTAATTTCCCCAAGCTTGTTCCCCCTTTAGAGGCTTTTGGTTTATTCTTTTTGGGCCTAGGACGGTCAGAGTGTCCTTGGAGAGCAGGCCTGGAGAGGCTTTGCTATGTCTTCCTAGCAGGAGAGAACAGCAGCTAACAGGCTACAAGAAACTTCGGAGTTACACACTAGGCAGTACAGGATTTGAAAAGTACGAAAGTTAAAACCTAAGGCATCACCCTGGCCTGGTCCCAAGTGTGGTTCCTCATACAGATGCCCTCTCTGAGCTGTGGTGATGGTATTGCATCAATGCAGGAGAGAGAGGAAAGCAGCACTCTACTCCTGTAAGAGAGATGAACAGCAGTTTCAATTTGGATATCGTATTACTTGGGTGAAAAGGCATCCTTGTGCTTGGAGTCCCTGGAGGCAAAGAGCTGAGGACATGAAGCTTCAGTATGGAAAAATGGTTTTCCTATTTCACTGTTATTTCCCCAATCATTGTTTTTATTTTTTGCTTAGGTGGTTTGCATTCACCATACTTATTAATTCTATTGTTTGCCTTTAGGGCTTCTCTTTTCTCCACCATTAGTCTGTTCTCCTTCTTTTCCCCTAATGATTTTATATGTGATCTTTATGTTAATTTAGCCTGATAGTTGTCCTCCTGTCCATTGTGGATCCAATTGTTTCTAAAGACATAAACAATATAAATTAATTTTTTGGGTACAAAAGACAATAGAGGTACTATGCTACGTTTATTGCTTGATCACTTGAGTGATCAAATTTTCCTTAACCGCTTTTTCATTCAATTTGCATTCTAGCCTTATAAGGAATTAGAAGAGAGACTAAATGAACTTCCAAGAGCCGTTCATTCCCATAAGATTAAGGACCACATAGACGTATAGTTCACAGCAGAAAACATAGTAATTTTTGGTGTTTGTTTAGACCTAAGATCATTCTCATTTCATATATATTTTCTAGAATTAGCCTTTGATGAAGAGAGACTCCTAAAGTCTCTATATGAAGGTTAAAAAGAGATTACTCTTATTAAGTCTCAGGCTGCTCTCTAACAGTTGCTGAATTTTGAGAGTCCGGAAGCATGACCCAAAAGCATTGCTATAGTTAAATATGGTAACTCTGATATGTATATCAATTCCTTTTTCCAAACATACATTTTGGAAATCCTCTTCTTGTGGTAGTGTGTTGTCTAGCCTGAGTGTATGTTGAGTCCACTTAGGACAGTTAATTTTGGGATTTTTTTCTGTTTAAACCCTTAGCGTGTGAGAGCAAATGAGTCATATATCAGCTCTAGCAAAACAGAGGTGGTTTAGCCATCTTTTTGCTTTCTCTTCTATAACTGAGTCTTTTATTCACAATTTAGAATGAACAGACTTGTTCAGAACCCATCAAAATCCTTGATGAATTTCTGGCAACCGTTGCTGCAATGCCATAAGGCTTCCTAGTTCTGTGCCCTTCCTCCAGACATTACTGAGTCAGTACACAATCAAGAAAAAGACTACAAATAAGCTCAGCAGAGTGGTACATATTCTATTTTACTGACTCCACCAATCCTTCCCTCAGCAAGGGAAGAAGGGGGGTCATTTACCCTTAAAGAAAAAGGTATTGGAAAGCAGTGCCCCAGCACTGTGCCTATGGAAAGCAACAGAGTGGCTTTAGCCGGGTGAGGTCGTCCTCCAGAGCAGGGCAAAGGAGAGGAGCATCACGTAGTTCTTGTTCATGCTTTACTCACATTAAATTATTTTTGAATAGAATACTAATAAACAGTGAAAAATATAAGCAAAATATACGTCTAACAGAACTCAATAGTAAGTACACTGGTTTACTTGCCAACAAAAAACAAAAGTGAAAATGTTAACACGTCAGTGATGCTCTCTGTATGAAGAGGTGCCGTGTTCCAAGCATAAGTGCAAACTAAACCCCCATTTGTGTGAATAGCTAATTACAAGGGTGAAAACACTGCCAATCTTAACACTCATCCGGGTTTCATCTTGGATACCAAATGGGTCTTGCTGTTCTATATGTTAAGAAAATTCTTGATTTTACAGTCCTGACAATAGAATGAATATCAGCCAGAAGGAACTGAAAGGGCATAAACATAGATTATCATGATGGTATTTTTATTAGCGTTGCTTTTTTTAACTATATATAAGTATTCTGAAAGAAAAGAAACAGAAAAAGAAAAGAAAAAGAAAAAAAAAGAAAAAGAAAAAGAAAGAAAAAGAAAAAAAAAGAAAATATTTTTGTTCATATCTAAAGCAATTTGCAAAATATGCATGCTCTGTTGAAGCTTTCTAATAGAAGCAAACTCATCAAAGGATGGGTTTTATCAAATATCTTAAGTTACATCTCATGTCCTAGTACAATTACAATTTAAATGTAACTCTTTAAAGCACACCACAGACAATCAGACCATTACCATCTCATATCTATTCATTATGTAAGAGGCACCTGTTGAGTTTTGTTAAAATCTTTACGTATTAACCTCTGAAATCTTGTAGATCTTAAAAAAAAGCAACTGCAAAACTCTCAGCAGGTGGGGAAGCCTGCACTCTACAACAAATAATTTGGATCCCATGTGACTCCGGGATCCTGCAAACCTAGAAAGATCAAAGATGATTTGCTTTTAAAAAAATATTTTAATTTGCATGATGTTGAACAGCATAACCATTAATGTATATTAGTATTTCAAACAAAAATTATAACTGTTTGAAAAATAAATTTTATCTTTGGCTGTTCCATAAACTGCTCTTTCGATTTAAGCTATTTTAAGGTTTTTAAAATTTTTCTTTATTTCCTAGAGCCTAAATCACAGGACTTCAGGTTATTGGTTTAACAGTATTTTATTCGAGTGTTTGGATAGGGAAGCAAAATAAATAAGAAAGAAGATATCCTAGGGTTTCAAACTAGGAGAAAAGTATACAGCTCAACTTCTGGTAGAATCTAAAATTATAAAGGCCCTTGGAATTTAATTACCTGTAAATCTCATTTATTGTTTCAATTTAAAACAAATAATTTAAAGCATAAAGCAAAACATTTGCTAATGCTTTAGATTAATTTTTCTTAATACTGGAAGACTGTGATATGTGAGCTGTCTGAATTTCAAATAAGAGAAGTCCTCTGTTGACTTTTATGACATCTTTGACTGGTTTCAATCTATATCTATAAGACAGGTTAACTTAAGATACATTCAAACTCTCAAGAAAATTCTCTGTAGATGTTTCAGATTAATGGATAAAATGGTACACAACTGTGAAAAAAAAGTAAGCAAGTGGAGGATGAAAAAACAGGGGAGCTGTGGAAGATTTCTAGTTAGCTTGAACTTGTGTGACAGAAGAGGGTTCGCTTTGTTCAGTGCCTTTCCAAACCTCTTTTGGAAGGGTCTTTGGCTCCCAAAATGCCTGCAGTGAACTGCTTGGCATAGCTTCATTTGATGAAGGGATTCTTTTTTCACAGCCAGGTGCCATTGTGTTTGTTAGGCTACGGGGATAGGCTTTTTCCCTATCCTAAAAACAGAAAACATAGAATAAGCCCCACCTTGCACATTGACCTTCACACCTTGGAAGGCTTTAGTACCTCAGGTTTTATGAACATGATTTTCTGAATGCCATTGTTGGGGCATTAAATCAATATAGGGATCTCGCTGCACCTTCCAGATATTGCTCTGGGGAAAGAAGACTACAGATCACCTGAGGCTGGGCAAAACACCAGTGGAGGGGCAGTGGAATAACCCTCCCTATTCCCACAGTGTAATGGCAATGTAAGGATTGCAAGGAAGAGGTGGTGCCAGATGGGGAATTGAAAGTTCCTTGTTGAAATGGATCAGAGACAAAGCAAAAAATTTAAGACCAGGGAAGGTCTCTGCAAGCACTTTCTCCTTCAGCTACTCTTCATTTTCCCTGAACAATCCCTTCGAATGTGATCTAATGAGGCTGCAGAACTAAAGTGTATATATAGCAGACCCAGATTCCTGGGATTTAAATGCAAGCCTTAACAGAACATTCAGGTAGAGCAGCGTGAGTTTTTTCCTCCAGATTATCTTTCATGGATGTATGAACAGCATTTGCTGCAAAATGTGTCAACTATGGAGCTTGGAGTCACAGCCTGCAGCACAGCAAACAGGCTTCTCCTGGAGCTCATAATGTGATAATTAAATTGCTAACCGGCACCTTAGTGATGGCATTTGCTAGGGATGTGCAAGACTTCTTACAATCATACCTTTCTGTAGGGAACCTATCAGTAGAGTCAGAATCAGGGGTTTTTTTAATATATTTTCTTCAATTAGTACATTAAATTTTTATGTGGAGTGAAATGGGAGAGGACGTGTTTCCCTTCCACTGCACAATGATTTATTACCCCAAAAAGACTGCAGAACTAATTAGAAGAGTAATTAATTAATATAAATTTGCATATTTGCATTTGCAATTAGTGCAGCCGACTGATTAGTCTGAAAATGGGAAGTTTGTCTCATTAGATGTTAGTGTCTGCTGGACCGGAAAGCGACTGCCAGATGAGGCGAAAAAGCATAGAATAAGCAAGATTGTGTGTGCGCACACGCGCAAGCTCTTAATCGTCTTTTGTTAGAAGAATGGAGTGAAAATATGTGGTCTAAGATACCAAGATTGCTGGCAGGTTTTAATACTTTTTTTTACGTTTCATTTTTAATCACTTTTCTTCCTGGTTTTCCCATTCATTTATTTCCTGCAGTGAATCACTGCAACCATGAAACTCATTGATGGTTCTGAACAGTCAGATCTTTAAGGCAGAGCATCTGCTGCAGATCTCCCAATTTCAGTGCCGAAGGAAACCTCTAAGAAGCCTTCTTTCTGTGTGATTGATGGGGCAGGGTTACTTCCCATCTTACTAGTTACATTGTCTAATCAATTCCTAATGCTGAGAAGTCAAAGTCAACTGTTCCCAGAAAAGCCCAGGATAAGGGATTACATTTCTAGGTTGCTGTGATGCTGTCTTTTCCTCCTTGGATACACTTGTAGGTATGCCTCTTTGTATACATCTAAACTGTCCTTCTGCTCTTCATATCTGAACTTGGTATGACCAGACAGCTCTTGTCCCAGGCTTTAGCAAGGTTTGAGAAAGCATTGAAGACGATCTGTATGTCTGTCAGGAAAGATACCCAGATGCCAAAATATCTGTTACCAATACTTTTCTCAAGGTGTCAGAGCAGAGCAGTCAGTGGAGAAAGTCCTGGTAACTCTTTGGGGCAACAAATAATTTGGATCCCATGTGACTCCGGGATCCTACAAACCTAGAAAGATCAAAGATGGTTTGCTTTTAAAAAAATATTTTAATTTGCATGATGTTAAACAGCATAACCATTAATGTATATTAGTATTTCAAACAAAAATTATAACTGTTTGAAAAATAAATTTTATCTTTGGCTGTTCCATAAACTGCTCTTTCGATTTAAGCTATTTTAAGGTTTTTAAAATTTTTCTTTATTTCCTAGAGCCTAAATCACAGGACTTCAGGTTATTGGTTTAACAGTATTTTATTCGAGTGTTTGGATAGGGAAGCAAAATAAATAAGAAAGACGATATCCTAGGGTTTCAAACTAGGAGAAAAATATACAGCTCAACTTCTGGTAGAATCTAAAATTATAAAGGCCCTTGGAATTTAATTACCTGTAAATCTCATTTATTGTTTCAATTTAAAACAAATAATCTAAAGCATAAAGCAAAACATTTACATCTCCCTAGCATCTCTGCTGGATCCTAGCAAGACACCTTGCTTCTTCTTCTTTTTTTCTTTTTTTCATTTTATACTAAGCTTAAAATTTTAACTACAGTTGTTAGAACTATGGTACAACTGCAATTATACTTCCAGTAAAGTATAATTCTGTATTGTTCCGGAAAAGAGCTTAAGCCAATGTATACTTTACAGATACAAATTCTGTTCCCTCTGGTATACCATCATTAGTTTGTAAAATCTAAGTGCAAACTGGGCCCAAGTGCACAGGAATATCTTATAAACTTGAAGCAAATTTTTTTTTTTTTGAGTTTGCAGACGTTGATTACCTCTAAAGGTGCCCTTGTCCTATTAGATGTGTATAAGATAATTCAAAAATGTAATCAACCCTATGAAATTAGGAAACCCCTATTTTTCCTTTGTATACCTTCACTGATATTTGATAATTTGTTACTATGATGTCTGTGTGGGATTGCAAGCGAAATTATTCTTTTCCCCTACCAATCAGTAAGTTTTAATTCTCTATTTATTACAAAAATTCCAATACATACCATGAGTATTTGAAAACAATTACAGAGTGAGAAAAAATTATTTTCTATTATTATTATTTCTAAAATATTATTTTCAATTATGAAATCCAATACTAGTGAGAAGGAATTTGTGAAGAAATATTTGATGAAGAAAGAACTAATATGGGTAAAGAATGCTACTTAAAAGGATCTTTTTACCATTACAGATGAAGAGATAAGTTTTACAGTCATTCTTTAATAAGAATATTTTTTTTAAACTCCATCATACTCAATTGCATCATAAACAATTAGGAGAAAATATTAGCATAAATAAAATATGTCCCATACGAATGTCACCTCAGGCAAAAATCAAACAATTTGTAGGATCAAATAATCAAATTTACTTTCAGCAAAATCATTATTATATTTGAAACATAACCAGATTTTCAAACACATTAAGGACCAATAGAGGCAAATTGTTTTCCATGCTGCATTCCCATCAATTTTCTATCTGCACCCTTTGGCAATCTTTAAAAATCAGAGTAATTTTGGACATGGATGTATATATGTATATGAGGCAGTCCTGGTCTGGAACCATAGTACTGTGTTATGTAGGTGCTCACCGTCATGTAGGACACACGGCCTGTTGGAACAGCATATTATGGGGACACAGCACCACGCGCACACAGCTATCCTCCTGGCAGATCAGAATTACTTGGTACTCCATCAGCCTGAAGTGCAGGCAGATGTGGGCTCTACTGAATTACTTAGTAACTTCGTACTTAGTTTTTATTTACAGGCAGCTATGAATTAGCTTTTGAATCTAGAATGAAGCATCATTTTCCTTTTTTTGCAGCTTTGTGTTCTGACACTGTTTCCAATTCTGACCATCAAAACTGTGCTAAGAGAAAATAACGCCTTGGCCATTCATCCTTTACACCCTTACTTCCTTCTCCCTCCAAGTGCTGACTCAAGAGCCGAGAAGTTGTTCACCCTCTTCTTTAACTTCCCTGTGCAAAATAGAATAAAATTCTGTTTTCATGAGGTCCAAGTGTTTCATTACACCTTTACTGAAGAGCTGCATTTTGATAAGGCTGTTTGAATCCAACCACAAAGTAAATCATTTTGCAGAAGCATGACGCATAAGCAAACAGAAAAGTACAGGGTGTACAGTGCAGTTGGTGCCTGCAGTTGGAGAACACCCCCAAGGAGACTCCTGCAGCAGCAGAGAGAAGTACTCTTCTTGGCTACAGCACATGCCAAAGAGAAGGATAACAATGGAGCTAGCTTCCCAGGTCTAATTAGATGCATAGGGCCAAAGGAAAACCTGTGATACCCAGTTTTGAATAAACAGCTGGGGAAAAAGTATTCTGTATTCATGTGACACAAGAAGGGCAAAGGAGAGTTTCCATCTGGATTTTAACACTGCCTGCATTAGTAGGACTAATGAAGTACAGAGTACTTCAACCCCAGTTGCTAGAAAACTACAGATTGACTATAGATACAAAGGGAAAGGTCAGAATCTCTCTCTGTGTTTGACATGCTGTCAAGCCAGTCCTAACACAGAAAAAAAAAATGGTTTCACTTCATAAAAAACTTTATACATGTGGAATCCATTCCATAGCAGAGACAAGTAAAATGGTATTTTTCTAACTTTTGTGTCCAGAAACATAGGCAAAACTGGAAACTGCAAAAATAAGTCACCTCCCAAGGTTCTGGTACCAATAACTTAGGTATATCGTCCGCTACATCCATGAGTGAGATGCAAAGGAACGCCAGTGTCCAAGAAAAGGGTATGATTTAAAGTAGTCAAACCTCTAAAGTGGGTGCAAAGAGCTAAAAAATGACAGTCTGGGTACTTACTGATCGCTGCAAAAAAGTAGGCTCCCTGTGCTATAGGCCATCATTTATCAGGACATACTTGCAGCATATTCTGAATATAAACTGTCCATCCTGGGCAAGGTAGGTGGGACTGGAAGAAGAGATGAGCAGCCACAACATTTGGTAGGAAACACCTGCTGGTCTGTTATCAGCACACACAATTTCGTAGAAAAAGGGTGCATGATGTATGACTGTTGACAAGAGGTGAAAACATACATGACAGTGTAGACATATGTGACTGAGACAAGAGGGAATACCACTGCTCAGTCAAAATTCAGGAAGAATAAACTAAAGCTGGAATACAGCAGAATGTAAATCACTGCATATCAAATTAAGAACTTCAGGAACCACAAATGAAGTGAATGCTGTAAAACAATCTCCCCTAAGAAACAGAAAGCCATGGGCTGGGTGACTACCTACCAATTAGTATTGGGTACCAAGAATAGCAAAAGTCCCATGGTGTGCATAAACAACTGGGATGAGGCAGCACTCTGAAACATGAAGGATACTGTTAGGAAAGAAACAAAACACTTTATGAAAACAAGGGAAGTCCCACTACAAGGAAGTGTTAAGCAGCACTTGAAACAGCTCTAGTGCAAGAAGATACTCTCAGTGAAAGGACTCAAAGTATATATGTCAACACAACAAAATCATATTCAGATGGACAAAAAAATTATTATTGTTGTTTTTCCTGGGAGCTTAGTCACCACATGTAGCTGTGCTATTACCACTGAAGCAGATCATAGGCCTCCAGGGTACATTTATGACAAACCTCTAATATCCACATGCCCAAAATTTCTTTACTTCACTTTTAAACTGTGAACGTGCTCTGGAAAAGCAGAATACAAGTCTAGAAGAAATATTCTTTAGGAGATTTTTCTTTACTACAATTCTGTTGGGTAGCATGTTGCAAAGGGGATGGAAGAACTAAAAGAGTAAGTGTTGCAGCAGTACTTAAGAGGAAAGGAATAGAAACTGATGATGCAATCAGTCATTTGAAAGACAGAATCATGTCAAGAGGTGTAGTGGTTTTGTTCAAATTATTCATCACTTACTTAACTTCTGTGAGATAAGAATGAAGAAAAAGCAAAGCAGGCACAAACTTAAAAGACTAAAAGAAGTTTATTAACAGACTTAAAAGAAGGAAACAAAAGGTAGGATCAGACTAAACCCTTAGAACACTTCTCCTCCCTCTACCTTTCTTTTTCCACGCTGATAATGCAGAAACAACCCTTGAGATTTCAGTCAGTTTACCACCCCTATAATCTTTTCAGTTCACATAAAGAGATAGGAGTCTCTGAGTCTTTCTTGCAGACCTTATGGAGACATTCTCACTTGAGACAACTCTCTTATGGGTTCAATATCACAGCAAAACAGCCACCTGTGAGGTTTCTGCTTCCAGTGAGAAGTCACTAACCTTGAATCACCGCTTTTCCCACAGCTGCTTTTCAAGGGTTTCAATTTGAGCTAACATGGGGTGTCAATTTAAGGCTGAGCCGTTCAGAAGTAAGGTCTTCTTCACTTATCTCTAAGAGCAATCTTCATCTCTAGCAACAGGGGTCATCTTCACATTCACCCCTCCTGGTTCTTTTCTATGGTAGGTTTGATCGGTGGATCAGTCCACATCCAAGGGTGGGACCCTGCCTCCCACCCACTAGGCAGCCAAAGATTCCAAATGTCAGTCTATATCAGACGGTGGGACCATGCCCTCTACCCACCAGGCAGAATCAATTCCAGGTGTATTGCACACCCCTCCAGGTGAAGGTAAACTGAGTCCAAACACTCCAGAGCCAAAAGAAGGAAAAATGCAGAGGCACCTTAGCTCCCAATTGCTCTACCCTCACCGATGCTCTATGAAATTACAGCAGGGACTCCAAAAGTCCAGTTCATCCCCAAAGGGTTTCTGCAACAGAATTTCAGCTTCCAGGTTTGAAGCATCTCCTCTTTCTCTTCCTTCAGGGTTTCAGCCCTTCCGTCTTTACTGACTTATACCTTAGGGTGTCTCTTCATGTTCTTTCACCTTTCTCTCTGGGAGAGGATCAGCATTTTCAGGCCCATCTGTTCTGAAGCAATCTTAACAGCACTAACAGGGTTAATCTCACCCGGCCGCGGCTGGAACTTCTCTCCTCTCTCTCGGCCCCATGATCTCTGCCGGGCAGCCGGAGCTGAGCTCTGCCATGGCGGTGAAGGGGGGCCGCTGCCAGCCCAGCTCTACCTGCATGGGGCAGGGCAGGGGGACCCAGATAGAACAGGGCCAAGGAGGGGACGGCTGCCTCTCGGGTCGGGCCCGGCCGAGCAGGGCCCAGGGGCCCAAGTTGCCTCTTTGATGGCCGGAAGTCCAGGGAGCTTTCCTGGCCTCTGTCTTTCTTAAAATGTGATTCGCAGAGGCGTGTCAAACTCCCAAGTGGCTTAAAACTTGCCAATCATCAAGCCAGTAAATTGATTGGTTCTGATCAGAACTAGAAGGACCTTTTTGCAAAAAAACGCTTATATGTCAAACCACGACATGTGGGTCTGTACAAGAGTGAGTTTCTTTTGCTTCAGAGAGAAAATGAAGTGGATTGTGGAAAGTGTCGCAGGTTAAGTCCAAAGGATTTTTAGCCAGAGTCAGAAAAAGTACTTCCAGCAAACACCCTCATATACTACTATATGATTTGGAGACACATCCTCCCAGTTAAATATTTCTCCTCTGAGAGCAGCATTGAAACACAAATTCCTAGATTTGGTTCACATGGCAGGGCTATTGTGGGAAACCTTTGAGCATGTTGGACCTAAAAAATTAAGGCAGCAGCTGGTCTTCTCTGACATGGAAGAAAAATTCTCTGATGTTGAGTGATGTTGAGTGATGACAACAGAAATTTTTTGAGGCCACTTGAAAAAAAAGGAAGGCTGTTCATTCCACATTACCACCAAAATAATCCCTGAAAGCAGAGATTTTTTCTTGATGACCCTTGGAGATTTTAGGAAATGGGTGGCTGACGCACCAACAACTAATGGTTTGCAGGCCATGGCATCCTGGGGGCAGCTAACCCCGAGGGACTGAAGATGAGACACATCATTTTCTCACACAGTTGAGTGATTTCTACATGCCTGATGAGGTTTTCCCATTGACTCCAGCTATGAAGGTGTTGCCCATTTTGTGGTGCGGTGCTGGAAAGCTCAGGACATTATATACAACTTCCTGACTGAAAGAAGCAGGAGGAAATCCTCCTATGCCTAAAAGCAGTAAGGTGGGAGAAAGCCTCCTTTCTAATAGATGAAAACCCTACTGCCCACTGTTTGGCTAATATTGTGGTCACCCGGGAGAAATGCAAAACATTCTCAGGAAAAGTAGTTTTCAAAGTGAAGCTGCAGTGAAGCTTCCATCTGGCTTTCTGCAACTACCAAAATATAGATTCACCTTCCAAGGTTCCACCTATTATCAATGAAGAGGGAAAGAAACTTTTAAGAGGGCAGTTCAAGGCACTAGCAGCAGGGTCCTGAAGTATGGCTTTCACTGACAGTGGCTATTTCCCATTGTTGACCATGGAGACCTGAGAGTTCAGCTTTATGGTGGTGCTCTGTAGGAAGATGCTTTGAGGCATGTATTGGGATAAATTTTTGCAAAAACACAACTGTTTCCAGGTGAAACTGATCTGATGCAACAGTGTCACAAAACTTCCTTGGCTTCTTGACAGGGAATGCTTCATGTCTGTGCCCAATACATTATGCCCCTTTAGCTGAGGGACAGGCTCCTTGCATGTGGGTGCCTAGCTGAGCTGCAGAGAGCAAGGGGTCTGTCACCCTGATTTTTAGAAATCTTTTAGCCTTCTGATGTTTACATTCTGGTTGCAAGTTTTCCCACTCATTTTTCTGTAAACAACTCAGT
>VYXG01005904.1:0-31265 GCA_013397235.1 Lanius ludovicianus
GCGCGGGGCGGGCGGTGAGGGAAGCGCAGCCGCCGGGTCTCCCGCACAAAGAGCCCCCCCGGGCACGGCCTTCGCTTGGTCGGAGTCGCGGTGCGGGTCCGCGGGGGTTGTTGGTGCCCCCTCGGTCGCCTTTTGTGCAGCAGCGGGGTAGGTTCGCGGCGGTGCCGGTGGAGACCCGATGGAGTGGGCTCGGCAGGAGCCCCGGGACCCGTCTGGAGCTTTCACTGGGATGCGTTCCGTTGTGTCAGCCTAAAAGTTGGGCTTTGGGGCTTTTTTACTGCTTAAAGTAAAGCTTCTTTTATAAAAGAATTACTTTAGGCATTAATTCGGTGAACTTTCCAGAGGCACAATTGTACCCGGTTTGGCATAAATAGCACCTCCTTTCCCCACGCTGTTGGCCGAACTTCCTGAGGTTCCTGTGTCCGAAGGTTCAGTAGTTTCACGTAAGGCCCCGCACCTTTACAGTCCTCCTTTTTCCTGTTTGTTTTGAGAAAGCCACCTGTGACCTTCGAGCTTTATAAATTCAATTCATTGTGGTGTTTCCTGAGAGCTGAAGCATTTTGAAACAGGAGGGAGTAGTGGGGTTGTTGTGAGTTAGGGGAAAAGTTTGAATTGAAGTTAGATACCTAAGTGTTCCTAAACTGTGGTTACTAACACGTCTAATTCCACAGACTGTCTCATCTGAGAAGTGCTAATGCAAGTTTTTTGCCGTGTTTTCAGTCCTCACTGTACTTTGTTTTCTGTGATCTGTGTGTTAGATTTTAATCTGTGCCCTGGGTTTTTTGATTGGTATTTTGTAGAGAGGTATTGCTGGGTCATAGGTGTGCAATGCTTTATTTGGCATTACTTAACTTCTATGCCAGAGTTAGGCTCAAAATAGCTTTTATTTTAGTGGGAGAGAACTGTTCTCACCGTTTCCTAAAGAGTGTGTGGGCAGGATGTCATAGTGCACAGTATCTAGTGTTTAGTGGGTAATTTAGCTTTGCAAATCAAGTCTCCTAGAGCCTTCATTTGAAGTAAGTTCTGCAGGATTGCCAGAGTTGAATGTGGACTGCAGTACTTTCTTTCTTTTTCCCCCCCCTCTTAAATCCCCCACAGTAAGTACACTGGAGCTAACTGCACAATAACTTCCCTTGTGTTTCCCTGCTAGTGATCCTCAGCTCTGCCTCAGAGGAAACACCTTCTAGAAGCAACATGGGATTCATTTAGCTTGCCCTTTAAGGCTGGGGGAAAAAATGCGAGTTGCAACTGTAATTTTTATGTTTTGGCCACTGTCAGAGCTTGTGAGCGAATTTTTTTTTTTTTCTAAATTTACCAAACAGTTACAATGAAAGCAGCAGTGTTAGGGCAGGCTCAATTAAAACAGAGGTCTGATGATGGTAGGCCATGTGTTAGGCTGTCAGAAGAAATTTAGATCTCCCGTTGTAGAAACTTGTGCAAATGAGTTTTGCAGCAGAATATTGTTTGTGCCCAGCATTAGTTTTCTCTGATAATTCAAGATGATTCTGCCTTGAAACTGTCTCTGGTAACTCCTCAGGCTTCGCTGGCTGTTGTTCTGTTTTACAAATGTTCAGATACCTGAGTTGGTGTGAGGCACTCTGTAAATAAGTGATAAAGCAGCAGTTTCTATCTTAAAGGGCTGATCGGTGAGGCAAAAGAGGGTAGTAAGAGATGGGAACCTCGGAAAGAAAAGATTAGAAACTTTTTGTGGTGGAAGTAGTCATTGGTTGTATTTTCTGCCATTAAGTTGAATTCCAATCCCCTGCCTTGGTTACAAAAGTGCTTTAAATGTGTGGCAGAAAACTTGAGCTTGGAAGATTAAGTGAGACATCACTTCATTGAAATTTGCAAACTTCCCATTTTGGGGGCCTGGCTCATCTGTTTTCTGATCCTGCTGCCCTCTCTGAGTTTGATATCTCGGCAAGCTGCCGTGAAATGCAAGCGAGTCCAATGTCTGGAAAGTGTTTGCATTTTAAAACACTGGGGAGCTGGTTGGCAGCCTGTGAGCATCTGCTGTCTGCCCTGGCTGTGTGGGGTGAAGAACGGCAACAAACAGATTTGGAAGGTACCTTGAGACATCAACTTGTCCAGCCCTGTCACCTGCACCCCAAGATTACCTGATATCCTGAATAAATATTTCACTAGAGGATCATGTACCGCTTTAATACCAGGCCGAATGACTTGTTGATAACATCCTTCTGTGACAGGATATTTATGTACCAGGTTATACTCTATAACCACTCTAGCTACATTTTCTCCTCTTCACTTCCAAAGCAATTCAAAGGAGTAATTTTCTTTAAAAAAACTACATTCTCTGGAATTAGAGCTTTGCTGTCTCCCTGCTTGGTTGCAAGGGTTTTCTGAGAGTATGAAAAGAAAGCAGCTCTTCAAGCAGGTGGCATGTTTGCCTGTCTGAGAGGTGTGAGCATTCCTTAGAGCTCTTTGCCTTTTGCCTTTACACTTTTATAAGACCCAAGTGATACTACCCCAAGTGTACCAAGAAGAAGTAAAGGTTTTCCTACTATATAGAAGTTCATAATACATTAAACTAATGGGTATTCATGTTTATCTTGTTCAGTGCCTTAATTACACTGTTCTGTATGATTACTTGCTGCTTCCTTTGTTTCTTTCTCTACTGCAGTTCTGATGTCACAATTACTGTGAAGAAAAACATTTAAGATATCCTAACATTGATAGACAAATACGTCTGAACACCCAAAAATATGTTCTGAAACCAGAATTTGAGGAGTATGTATGTGTTTGCCTTGAAAATTCATGATGGTGCAGTAGCTGCCATTCACTTGTAAAGAGGAGGAGAAACTGATGGAAATACTGAAGCATAACTGACTGCTAAGGAAGGCAAGTGTGACTGAAGTATTTGCAGCAAAGGAAAATAAGTCTGATTTTCTAGAGCAGTGTATAAGATAAAAATTTGGGAACATCTTTATGTCCGTATGGGTTCAAATAGAGTCTGTGTGCTGGGAGAGTCTGGAAACAAAGTTAAGGGCGAGTAATAAGAGCCATTGCTTCTAACGTGTGGCAAAGGGAGAATCTTTCAGGACAGTGGAGTTGCATTCCTTGAACTATTTAGAATAGGCTCAGGTTAGCAGCAATCAGTCTCTCATATCTAAAAATTGAGGTTAGTAAACAATTGAAAAAGCACTGCAAGAGTTGTTACTCATTTGTTTTAATTCTCGATTTTGAGAAGTGAGAACCACTGTGGGCTGAGAATCTTTCTTATCAAGTGCTTGGTTTGCCAATGTACTGACCTATTCCTCTTTCACTGGTATGATTTTCCTCTTCTGTAATTTAAAATGCAGTGGGAACAAGAAGCTGTAGTAGACTTTTCCTGTTTAACATACCAAATACTGCCAGCTGTGATGCTCTGCTGTAAACACAGAGATTGCTGATCTGCTGTGGAGTTGTAAGCTGCATGTTCCCTAACCTTCCCTAGGTGTAAAATGGATTGGCATGATGTACTTTTCCATGGTAACACCTAACCAAGCTTTCCAAAAGTCCCCTCTGTTTCCCTTATCCTCGTTGATGGTGCTGTTACTATGACAGTCCCAGGGGACTGAAGTGTGCAGGCCACAGAACAGGTGTGGTTGTGCACTGTAGCAATATCCTCTCCCCTTCTTCTGTCCCCCTGGGAGCTTCAACACAACGATTTGACATGGTGAATGTAGGTTACCTGCACATGAAAGATGTAGTCTTTGAGTTCTACACCAACATAATCAACTGTGATGCAGTTCCCCTGTGGATATGCATGGAGTCGTTACTTCTAGTGCCACTGGTTCTCACAAGTGAGAACCTTCCTCTCCGAGGAAGGGTCTGTTTGTATTTGCATTTTGCAGACTTAACTGTGTGTAGGGGAACAAAGACATATGGGAACTGCTGATGTGAAGGAGCAGGACCAGGCAGCTCACAGCCTGCCCCTCAGAGAGCCTGTATTAATTTAACTATTCAGTTTGAAAATGATGGTTTCAGAGCCAAGTTAAAATTAGTATAAAGGTTTGTCTACAGAGGCGAGATCTGTCTGCAAGATTGGAAGTTCTGTCTGTAGTCATCTGATCTGACCTCTCCCTTGAAGCAGGCAGCATGTGAGTGCTGATTGTAGTGGTGGTTTTTCTGAAGTGCATGAAGATCACTAGCTTCTTTCTCACAGGGCACTGAAGGATCATTAAATGCTAATGACTTTTGATTACTGTTGACCTTGGTCAATTTAGAATTAGTGACCTAGAGACAAAAACCACTGTATCTCATTACCAATTTCCTGAGCTATCTGATCTTTCCTTTGTAAGTCAGTTTTGGTAAGAGGCAGAGTAGAATTAAAGTTGACCTTTGCCTTAGAAAAAGGGTTGAGTGCTTTCAGGTTTGCAATATCATGTTTATGAATAAATAAATAAATAAACGGCAGCCACTAAGAAAGAGCTTATTTTTTGACCCCACAGACTGTCAAGAGCAAAGCTCTACTGAAATGAAATGGACAAGCTCGAGTAGACACGATGGGGAACAAATGCATAATTTGTCTCTTTTAAATTAGTAGCAAAACAGTTTATCTCCTGTAGCCCTGAACTGAATTCTCATTTTGTGGTTGCAGGTTTTCTCTTTTCAGAGTTCATTTATAATTCGTGGTTTTACCTTGAACTATCAAGAAACAAATTAATGCTCATAGAATGCACTGCAAATTCTGCTCTGGGATATTTTCTACCTGCAGCTCCCAAAACTGTGATATTGAGGAATATGTCTTAGCAGGCTTGCAAAATCGTATGTTTTAGGTTGTAACGAAGCATTTGACATCATTTCTTTCCATATGCCCAGAAGAGAATATCTGTGGGGTAATTCACTGTTATGGGATCAAGTATATTTTTTGCTGTGGGTTGTTTAAGCCTTACCCTTCCTTCTCACAGCTGTGGTTTATATAGACTGTCATTCATGCAGCAGGCAAGGTCTTGAAATCAGAATGAAAATGCAATAAAATTTTGAACATTTTTTTTCTCACTCTGATACATTAGCCGTATTTATTTTGGTCCATCAGGGAACAAAACCTTTAACTTTAGAAGAAAAAAACCCAGCATAGCAAAATCTTTGGTGTTTGGAGCATAAATACAAAGTTATTTGACCTCTCACTGAGGTTAAATTGCAGTGTTTAAGTAGCTAAGCAAGAAAAGTAACAGGAAAAAATGAGAATAGATGTTGCAGTTGACGTAGGAACAGGTTCATGGAAAGTGACTTGAAATCCATACAGGGAAAGTTTATTTGCAAGTAAACATAGCACTGGATATTATTCTTAAATGTTTTGTTTTGATTTCTTTGTCTCAAAATGGATATTGCTTAAAAAAACAAAATTATTTTGCAGGTACAAAAAGTACATGTTAAAAAGATTAAGGCTGCTTTGGTAGAGAGAGCAAAAACGAATGCCATGCATAGCCTGTGTGCTAGCAGATACTATAAGAGTAAAAAATAGTTGTGAATACTCATTCTTTAGGTTTCTATTTTGTGTAAGTTTGTGTTTACCTTTTGACTGGGCTGCTCAGGGCTTTCTACTTTTGTTTTCTTCAAAGCATTAAGGGCAGTTAGGAAAAAAAAATGGAAAAGCTATCCTAGTGGATAATGTTATGCAAAGTGTTTAAATCCTCATAAACACTAATCGGTGAGGACTATTTGGTAACAAGCATGCTGCTAGAGTAGCATGAGTTCTATAGAAAATAGAATTTAGCTATTTTGGACTTTGGTTTGAAGCTTCTGGTCTTGGTTCAAGTTGCAGTTCTAGTCTGATACTATTCTACTCTTTCACGGCTCTTGGCTATTCTTGGAAGTAAATGCTATTTTGTTAGCATCTAATCTGGCTTCTTTGAGAGTCTTTACAATTTTGCCCATCTTCCTTCCTGCTTCCAGTTGTCTTTTTATTTTATTTTTCCATAGAAGACCTTACTGAGTAAGACTTCATTGCCAGATTTTCCATGCAGCCGACAGAAGTAGATGCCATCTTAGCTTCTTCCATCTTTTTTCTTCTGCCAATGAGAAACTTAGGAGAGAGGAGTGTGAATGGTTTTGTCCACTGTAATGATTTTTTTTTTTTTTTAACTTGAGGAAGTGAANAGCTTCTTCCATCTTTTTTCTTCTGCCAATGAGAAACTTAGGAGAGAGGAGTGTGAATGGTTTTGTCCACTGTAATGATTTTTTTTTTTTTTTTAACTTGAGGAAGTGAAGGGTAGAGCTATCAGTCCCCTTTCCAAATTGGTTTTTATAAAGAGAAGGGTTGGAATGGTGATAGGGAAACACTCTTCCAAGTGTCTAAATAATTCATAGATAGGTAAACAGAACAAGGCACTGCAGCTGCGTGGGTTGGGTCTAATGAGGTTTTCTGTTTGTTTCTTTGGTTTTTGAACATGTGTATTCTGTTTTTAAATGAGTGCTTAAATTCAATGGAAACTAGCAGTAGGTGGACAGGTAGATTTGCTAAACAGTAACGTGTATTTATTTTGGTTAATCAAGATATGTCATCTGAAATTTGTTTTCTTGTTAGGGGAATTTAAACAATGTTAATAATGCATGGACATAGTAACTGCCAAAGAAGACACTTGGCAACTTTACAGAAAAATAAATATATGCATTTTCTCATTGTTTACTAAGAATTCTTTCCTTTATTCATGATGTAGTTGTAACAAACAGCTGGGAATTCTGAAGAAAGTTTGTGTTTTATAGAATTATCTAGCTCGTGTTATGACATGAGGAACAGGCCTGTAAATGAGAGATGTAGAAAAACTCAAAAACAGTTTATTAGAAGGAGAAGAAAGATAGAAACACTGTGGTATCCTTGCTATTGCAGCAGGAGAGACTGACAAAGTATGAGGAAGAATACTCCCGTCAGCCCTGAAATGGATTTCCCTTTTGGAAGTTACCTATAGAAAGACATAATTACAGTAGTAACATAGTAGTAACATGCTATTAAAGTTGTAGCAGGAGCTGGGCTTTGCTGTGACGCCTGTGCCACACAATGGTATCAAGGTATATTATGTTCTTAAGGGATAGATGAAACTGGGATGGCAGGTGTGTTGCACACACGGGTTTGAACAGCAAAATTGCTGCTTCAG
Source organism: Lanius ludovicianus (assembly GCA_013397235.1). Classification (NCBI taxonomy): domain Eukaryota; kingdom Metazoa; phylum Chordata; class Aves; order Passeriformes; family Laniidae; genus Lanius; species Lanius ludovicianus. The sequence goes on from VYXG01005904.1 coordinate 7,098, forward strand.
TTCATAATGTTTAGTCAGGAACTGATTTCCAAGGGCTCGTAACCTGCTCCTAATAATTTGAAAGGGGCATGTAACTTGGTGTGGAGTATCTCAGACTGGGAATATAGTCCTTTGCTTAATTCTTCTCTTCCGGCATGTTGAATACCCATTAGGCCAGTGTTAAGATTTAAACATGGAATTTCGTACACGCTTTAACTTGAAATATTCCTGATCTGACTACTTTGCTTGTAATATAAAAATTAATGTGCCGTTGAAGAACTGTACTTCCCTTTTTCTCAGTTGTATATATCAAGTTTAGTTCTGTTAATATATAATTAATGAAGAAAAATGAGACTTGCTGAAGAAGATTAGGAGCACATTGTAATAAGATTTCAGAAATGGATAGATCTTTGGGTCAGAGAAGGTCAATTTCCTTGATCCTCTTCTTGGAGGCAGACTGATCTAAACTGGGGATTTTGACTGATCTTTCAACAGGCAGCAGTTCATAGGTTGTTTTTACTGACTGCCAGTGTACTGATTTCTAAATTCATTAACAGGATGTATATAGTAAAAGGAGAAAACTCCGTTGTACAAAAATAATTGGGAGCTGCTGCCAAAACAGAAAGAATAGTGAGTGAGAATAGCACTAATGCTTTGGGGATTGTTTTTTCCATTTCACATCCATCTAATGATTAGTTTATGAGACTTAGTTGCTGAGGTGATGAAGTGCAGTGGAAGGTGGTATGAACCTGTGAGAGGTTTGCAGGTTTTTTTAGGGATTCTATGAAAATATAAATCTGTTTAGATTCTGTTCTGGAATCAGTGCTATTTTCCAGTTAGAGCAGACCATGTTGCGTTGGGTGGCTTAAGAGCAGGCAAAGATGGCAGTTTGGCTTTTTATTTACTAGGGTCGGCTTTTATCCTGTCATGCAGATACTTCTTGTCTACTGGGGTCTGTCTGACTTCTGAGTTCAGGCAGAACATGCTTCAGCTACAGTTTCTCCCTCCTTTCCTTTCCCAGAAAGCACAATGTGCTGTACATGTGTGGTGTGTTACAGAACGCAAAGGTTGGTGGATTCCTGTGGATTCTCATTTATGATCTGTCTTTCCCACATGGGTTTAACTGGTCAGTCTGTCCCTCATTCTCTTTATCTCCAGTAGCCTCCCAGTGACCTTATCTGGTGTGTGTGTAAAATGTTTGGATTTGTCCTGGTCATTGGATTGAAGAAATGTGCAGAGACCTTGATTTTTATATACTTTGGGAGTCTATAAAATGGATTTGTGGAACAGCAGTCAAATCTCCCAACCCCTGCTATCTTTCACCTTCTGCCAACTGAAACAGTGAGAACCAGATTTTCTGGAGTCTGTGCTTATCTATATCTTTAAGAGATTTTTTAAAAATTTCTTCCTTTTGAAATGTTTGTCCTGTGCAGTGGCAAAAGAGTTATTTTTGTAACTTAAAGGGCTGGAAATTTACATAAGGAGAGGAAAAAAAACTTAGGCAAACTCAACAAACTCAAAATTCTGTGCAGGGAATACCTACTGTGTTCCTGTTATAAACTCAGCTGTGAGCAGTTATAAAATCCCATCTGTGGGATGAGTTTCTGCTCCTTTACCCCTTCTTTTCCCTCTCTGCAGTTCAGTATGGTTTAGGTTGTTAGTTTCCCTTTTGAATCACACTGGTGGTTTTTCTGTTGCAGATAAAAAGGAAAAAGTGGGGAGGAGAAGGAAAAGGTTGCTAGAAATAATTTCTTTGGAAGTTACATAACCTCCCCTCAATGCATTTAGCCACGTGTCTCTGCCTTTCAGCTACACCAGGCATAGCCCACCATCCTCCTTTAAAGCAGCAGTCAAGGAGATTTTGCATTAAGATTGTGAAGCATGGCAGTGAGGCATGGACACATCGGCTTCTCCCTTCCATGAGCAGTGCCTTCAGACAGAGAGGGCTGGTGTGGCTGGGAATCATCTCCAACCACTGCAGCAAAGCCTCCAGATGGCCGGGGCACACAGTTAGTGCTTCGTGTGGAGCATCTCCCAAGGAGGCCTGGTAGTCTTTGGAATACCTGCACACTCTCTGGTTAAAGACGTTCTGAGTGTGTATCACAAAGCCACAGCTGTGATTCAAGCAGTTGGGATGGAGATTGAATAAATGGCCTGAATAATATTTCTGTTTGAGTCAGTGGCAGATTTCTGTCCTTGGTTTCAACAACGTTCTTCACCAACCTTTTATCGCTTTAATTTCCCTGCTGTTTTGTTGTCCAGCAAAACTAATTACGGCAAAATGCGGCTAAATTAACTTTGAAAGCAGAGGGGTTTTTTCCTTAAAATTGAAAGTAAGTATGAAATAATATTTTACTTATCCGCTGCCCAGATTTTAAGGTGTGATATGTTGACACCTCATACCAAGTATTTTTTATTTCCCTGCTTTTAAAGTGGCTATGCTTGCTTGGTGTTTTTTCTATATACTTGACCTGCTGTTAAAGAAATCTGATCTAAGTTTAAGTTCTAACTAAACTAATGACTGAAAATTAGGCTTCTTTCTTATTTAAATGGTTTGATTGGCATAGCTTGTATCCTGTTTATTTCAGAAAGTATTTGTGATTAAATTTGGACCGTATTTGCATCTCAAGGAGTGATTTTTGCCCAAGACTCTCTAAATCATTCAGACTTTTTCATTTAATGCTTTGAAATATTGATTAAATATATTCACTCTGGTTTGCTTTAATCTGATTGCACATCTAGAAGTTTTCTTCTGATGTGGTGCAGCCATGTCTGGTGCAAGCTGGCTTAATTAGCGCTGCTTATTGATTTGGGCCCCCTGTCAAAGGCTGTTATCTGGAAACATAAGGAGTTAAAGCTGAAGCTGTGACCTCATCCCTGTTCATATTACACTGGAGTAGAAGCTGCGCTGAAAGGGATTGTTTGGCTGCATCGCTGTCTGTGCTGCTGCTGCTTGATTGTTTTAATTCGGTTCTGATATCTGTCGCACACTTGCTGAGCAACTCTTACAGGAGGGATTTGTGGGAACGCTAGAGGCAAAGGAAGCTGTGCTAATATCGAATGCCCGTGGAAATAGTTCCCACGGCAATAGACTCAGATCTTTCTACCTGATTTCAACTTCTTGTTGCTTCCGCTGTGACAATTGAAGCGGCTTTACCGAGGGGAGCTCGCAGACACACGCACACATTCACGCACTCTCCCGGCCAGCCGTGCGCTTACGCAACGCCGTGTGCCATTTATTCCTTAATTGCCTCGGCTGCGTGGGAGCTGCGGGAGCGCCGCTGCGGCTCTACCGCGGGAGCGGCGCGGGCTACAATAGGTGTCACTGTGCGCAGCCCAGTCGCTCTGGGCGGCTGCAGCCACTGGCTCCGCGCTGCCGCTCCGGCCNCCGCACAACTTCGGCTCCCGGCAGCCTGGCGCTGCCGCCGTGCGCTCCCTCTGCCCGGCGTGTAGCGCTGCCAGACGGTTCCTGATCGGGAAAGCTGGAAAGAAGGAGAGCTGGCAAGAATGATGGGGATGTATTTAACGATTCGAGTACTGGATCAAACTTAAAGTCAGCTTCTTGCTCGGTGCGCTGGAAAGGTCACCTTGTCTTGCTGGAAAAGAGGCAAACTCTCAGCCCTGCTGCTGTTGGTGTAACAGCTTCCACGTGCATTCCTAAATGTTCCTAGCTAGTTAGGCTGTCGGGCTTTACACACGAGTATACTCATGGTAGATGAGAAAGGAAAGAACATGAAATGTCTCACCTTCTTCTTGATGCTTCCAGAGACGGTCAAGAACAGGTCTAAGAAGAACTCTAAGAAAGGAAATAGCAGCAGCAGTAGCAACAGCAAATTGCCTCCAGTTTGCTATGAAATCATTACCTTGAAGACCAAAAAGAAGAAGAAGATGGCTGCTGATATTTTTCCCCGAAAGAAACCAGCTAACACTAATACGACTGCTGTCCAGCAGTACCATCAGCAAAATCTCAATAACAACAACACTATTCCTGCACCTAATTGGCAAGGACTTTATCCAACCATCAGAGAGAGGTAAGTTCAGGACAGTTTTTTTGGTGTTTGAATAGAGAGGTGAAAAGTAGCAAAATGTCCAGAATGCATTTATTTGCTGAATAAAACACAGTTATATTTTATTTGGGCTTTTTTTTCTCTCTGTATGAGTGAATGAAATAAGAATTTTGGTAATGGAAAAATATTTTAATATCTCTTTTCCAGACAGTGCATTTGTTTCAGTAAATAAAAATGTTGCTGAAAACTGCAGCATACCCATAAAGATTTGCTTTTAGACCTCAGTGGGGATTTTCAGTGATACATGCTCTGGACTTTGATTTCCACTTCTTGGAAAGTTCTCACAGGCTTGGGGGTTAGTTTTATTGCACACACACACACCCCACACATGCTTTTTCCTCCTTAGTATTTTCTCTGGTATATTTGTGTGATGATGTGTAAAGTAGCTTGAAGCAAAGTGTGACCTGCTTCTCTCTACTAACAAGCAACTTGAAGTTGCTAAGAAATTAAATTTCTTGGGTCTGGGGCATGCAGAGAGTTCCTGGGTGCCACAAATTAACATGCTACCTCTGTTTATAGAAATGCAGTGATGTTCAACAATGACTTGATGGCAGATGTTCATTTTGTGGTCGGGCCACCAGGTGGGACCCAGCGGCTGCCGGGACACAAAGTAAGCAACAGCTGCACGATCCGCTCTCCGCTCGGGCAGGGAGAGCCGGAGAGAGCTCCCACGGCTACGCCGGGATAGAGCGTGGGACGCTCTGCTCTTCTGGGACAGGCAGCAGTCTGTATTTGAAAAGACCACATGCAGTGGGATAATCCATCCCTGGCTTTTCTTTGTGTTTTCAGTTAAAGAGTACATTTGTTGGGCTAGGGCAGTAAAGTTAGGAATACTGCTTTGTGCTGTTGATTAATATTGCTCTTGAGATTTCCTAGAAATAGTTAACTTCTGCGGTGGAGATGAGTGTTTTCCAGTAGCTAATGCATGTATGCCCAGGAGAGTAAAACACAAGGAAAACGTGTAATTTGTTCTTAACTTCATTTCTTACTGAAGTGTGCCTGTAGAGCCTGTCAGTTCAGCCCAGTATGCTCAGAGTGGCTCTCCCACATTGTTTGTGTTGGCAGTGTTTTCAGTTCAAAGCATGAAATAAGATTTCCCTTTCTCAACAGTATGTCCTGGCTGTTGGGAGCTCTGTGTTCCATGCGATGTTTTACGGAGAGCTTGCTGAGGACAAAGATGAAATCCGTATACCAGATGTTGAGCCTGCTGCTTTTCTTGCAATGCTGAAGTAAGCATCATTCATCTGCTGGATATGTTTCCCTGTCTGATGTATACATACACTGCCAATGTCATAGCTGAAGTATTAGACTTGCATATAAACAGAAGGAAAGCAGTCACTTAAAATATTCCCCTTTTTGTGTTTTAAACTTTCCCCTCATTTTGCTCTCCCCCTGTACTTCCAGGCACACACATATTAGGTAATGTAGGCAGTTGTAAATAATGACTTTGGCGGGGGATCTTTGGGCACATTGTACTGTAATGCCTATCGATCACTACACGTTAGACAAAGGAATGGAGTTACTAAAAAGATTTGTCAGCTGTAACAATAAAACCCCAAACCAACTGTTCTACTTTGCAAGCGTAGGGAAAAGTTAAAAATGCATGCACAAAGCCTTCTCAAACCCAGTAAATTGCTAGGTTTGTAGATTGACATTGTTCCAGTTTTTTTATCAACCTGCAGTATGCAGGTCTTGTCTTAGAAGAATGACCCTAAGTTATTCAATGCAGCCCTGAAAAATAAATTTCTCCTCATGTATCATATTGATGCATTTGGAAAGTGATAAAAAGGCTGTTTACATGAATAGGGGGTTTTATCTAACAAGGAAAATGAGTCAGTTTACGTGATCATTATTTTCCTTCTTGCAAACTGCATAAGAAATGCTGTCTTTTCCTAAATGGGCATAATGAAGCAGCTTCCCTGCCAAATTGTCCTTGAATGTATCTATAAACTCTGATTGTCAAAGAGAAATGCCCTATCACAGAAATGCTATGTCTTTGAGGTTTGTTTTTCCTTCAGCTTAAATAAATGCCATTGCTTTCTTATACAGAAAATACATCAGTATCTGATAGTGATCCTTTTAATATGCTGCAGGTTTTCTTGCATGTAATGATATAATCACTAGCTGGCAATTTATTGTATTTCATAGATTGTTTTGATTAGCTTGTGATTACAAAATGGTTTCTTTTTCTTATTTTACATTTCAGTGGCACCATAGATGAACATTCAAACTTGCATATAGAGTTTTTATAGGTTATCATCAACATCAGGAATGTTCTGTGCAAATATCAGTAACTGCCAGGAAGAGCTCCACAGATGTTCTATAGACTTGGAAAATAAAGTTAAGATGTGACATTATGTAGGGAGGTGTGTTATGGATCTTTGCTTTGGGCCCTTTTGGTTTTGTGGCAGAGCTCAGACTTATGCTTTACTTTCAGGCTGAATTTTGCAAATCACAAATACAAGATACTTGGATTCTCCCAGCGCCCCCCCCCCTTTCTTTTTGAACAGCAATTCTATTTCACTGTGACTAAACATGATGTGCCATATAAAAACAATGCTTTCTGAATTTATCATTAAGAAATGCATGCAGAAAGCAAGCCTAGAAAAAAATTTATTAATACTGACATCTAGGTCTTGGCATGCTATTTTAGCCCATGGCATTTTAGGAAACTGTGAGAGTATGACCTGAACCATGGGTTTCACCACCTTCTCAGCTTTTATTGAAAAAACCCAAAAGTCCAGAAAAAGTTAGTTGTCTGTGTGGCTGTTGAGGTAACCTAGCCAGAGATGCAGCGTGCCTGAGGCTACAGGGTGCTCCAGTGTCTGCAGACACCAGGATGGTGCACGGAAGGCACAGGGAAGGCTCAGCAGTGCAGTGTCCCCTCATTACAGGATCCACTGCACGTGGAGCTTAGAGGCAGCCACCGTCCCCTTCACTCCTCTCCTGGGAAATCATCCCTGTGAGTGTGTCCCTTGCAACTGCTGTGAGCTGTGGATGGCAGAAGGCTCATGATGCTGTTGCTACAGAGGGAAAGACTCTACCTACACCAAAGCAGCCTCTCCTTCATATGCTTCTTTCCACATCATAAACTTTGTCAGAAAATACACTGAGTTTGGATTTTTTGGTTTTGACATCTTGCTGGTTTTTGACCAGAGTCGAGGTGTGCTGGCAGAGTCAGAGGTGTGGAGTATTGCTGACAGCCGATCTGTGCTGTGTCTGCTGTACATCAGTGATATTCGTTCTTGATTTTCAGGAATATTAAATAGCAACTTTTGTACTATTTCGATTTAAAACAGATGCCATCACTCTCTGCTTTACTAGCAGGCAGAGAGAAGTAATGGAAGGGAGGAAAAAGTTGGAGAGCAACAAAGAGAATCATAAAAACAAATTAATTGAATGGAATTTTTGGGGCAGTAAAGGAGCTAAGCCTGTAACCATTGATATAGAGATGTGTTCTTTGGTTTTACAAATAAGCTGAAACCAAGTCATAAAGACTAAAAATAGGCTTGGCTCTGTGTAAGTTTTCTTTTTCTCTGTAACCTCTTAGATTTTGTATAGCTGGAGCAGTATCTCCTCTGTGTGTGTTTTCCAAGTGTGGCATGGAGGATACTATCTTACAGCTGCAAAAATACAAATAGTTATTTACATCTATAATCAGACCAGTGTATGTATTAATTCCTCTTTATAGGCACATCTGTTCTGCAGAAAACTCATTGTATAGGGAAACCTGCTAACTAGAAAATTTTAATTATTACAGGGTTGCATACAACTTTAGCTTTTCTGAAGGAAGATACTTTTATCAGCCATAACCATCAAGACTTGCTTATCCCTGTGAAGAGTGAAATTGCATTTGGCATGGTTTTAGCACATTGCATTCACCAGCTGCAAATGGGGCCCTGAAGCATGAGATATTGAAAAGAACAAACTGTACAATGCTTCATTTCTCTGAGCAATGAATCCCAGCAGTTTAGTCACATAAATAGAATTTCACCTTCATCTCTTCCACCACGCTACCATAGCAGTAAAGCTTTTTTCATCCTTATGCAGTGAGACTGAGTGAAAATGCTGTGCTAGTTGAGGTAGGATGTTGTGAGCATTAAAAACCTGAAAATCTTCCATTTCCTATATGCTTCATCACCCCTTTAAAAAAACAAGCAAAAACATGAGCCCAAACAAAAAAGCCACCTACTAAAAAAACCCAACCCAGTAGATACAGAAAGGGATAGCACCTGATATACTTGAGTAGCATTTCTCTTCTTGGATTATCTAGTTAATCTCTAGAAACTTGTTACCATTCCTGCGTTGGTGCATACGCCTCAGTAAACCATGGTTCACAGTCAGGGGACACGCAGTTACACATGCTCCAGACTCCTCCTATGGTAGCTGAGTGAGGCAGCCCTACAGGAGCTCCTGCCTAGGGCCTCTCATCAGCCAAGGCCTGTGTGGAAGGAGCACAGAGCTGCAGGGGCCACAGTTTTTTAAACAATTGTCTCGTAGCATGTACCCCAAATGGGAAGTAGGATTCACCTTAGATTTAAGCCCGTTCTCTTCCATGGTCTTAACTTAAGGGCTGAATGTTTTCTGTACTTTCTTTCTGAATTTAGTCAATATTCACCAAAAGCACTGCTTGGTTTTAATGTGGAGCCATTTAAATATTCTTTGTTTATGTTTTTTTGTGAGTTTGTTGTTGAACAACAAACAACAACAAAGTTTGTTGTTGACAAACTCTGGTTTTGCATTAAGCAGCAGCATTACACTCGTGTGCTTTATTTCAGGTACATCTATTGTGATGAGATTGATTTGGCTGCAGACACTGTCCTGGCCACTCTTTATGCTGCCAAGAAGTACATTGTTCCTCACCTGGCCCGCGCCTGCGTCAACTTCCTCGAGACGAGTCTGAGTGCAAAGAATGCCTGTGTGCTGCTCTCCCAGAGCTGCTTATTCGAGGAACCTGACCTGACCCAGCGCTGCTGGGAAGTGATTGATGCCCAAGCTGAGCTCGCTTTGAAGTCTGAGGGGTTCTGTGACATTGATTTTCAGACACTTGAAAGCATTCTCCGAAGGGAGACTCTGAATGCCAAAGAAATTGTTGTTTTCGAGGCGGCTCTGAACTGGGCTGAAGTGGAGTGCCAGCGACAAGAGCTGACGGCCACCATAGAGAACAAGCGCAAGGTGCTGGGCAAGGCTCTCTACCTGATCCGCATCCCTACCATGGCCCTCGACGACTTCGCCAACGGCGCTGCTCAGTCTGGGATCCTGACTCTCAACGAAACCAATGACATCTTCCTCTGGTACACGGCTGCCAAAAAGCCGGAGCTGCAGTTTGTCAGCAAGCCCCGGAAAGGCCTTGTCCCTCAGCGCTGCCACCGCTTCCAGTCCTGCGCTTACCGCAGCAACCAGTGGCGCTACCGGGGCCGCTGTGACAGCATCCAGTTTGCTGTTGATAAGAGAGTGTTTATTGCTGGCTTTGGGCTCTACGGCTCCAGCTGTGGGTCGGCAGAGTACAGTGCCAAGATTGAACTGAAGCGACAAGGGGTTATCCTGGGCCAGAACTTGAGTAAATACTTCTCGGATGGTTCTAGTAACACTTTTCCCGTGTGGTTTGAATATCCAGTGCAGATTGAGCCTGACACCTTTTACACAGCAAGCGTGATCCTGGATGGTAACGAACTCAGCTATTTTGGACAAGAAGGAATGACAGAAGTTCAGTGTGGGAAGGTGACTGTTCAGTTTCAGTGCTCCTCGGACAGTACAAATGGCACGGGGGTACAGGGGGGGCAAATTCCAGAACTCATATTTTATGCTTGAATGGGAGTGTGTGGATACAAAGCATTTTGCTATGAAGAACCTGTCTGGTTCAGGCCTACTGACACTTAGCTTTTTATCTGCAGATATGTGATCAGTACAGGGAATATGTAACTAAATGCTGTGGGCAAGTTCCTGGCTTGCTGTACTTGTAGCATCGTTGGTGATTAAGTGTAATATTTAAACTGGAAGCTCTTAGACACAAGCAAGTTTTAAAAGCTTTGTAAGAGGGGTGCCTCTTTGCTGGTGATGCTGACCCTTTCTTTGATGCACCTGTGAATCACCAGAGGATGTCCACCTCTCGTATCTCACTGAACACTGTCTTCATTGATCTGTTTTCTCTTTCTCCATTTTCTGCTTTCTGCTTGTATTGGGGAGGTAGGGATAGAAAATGAAGAGCCTTGATTTATAGCTCTCTCTGCTGTCTGCTCTGCAGACTTTAGAGATTCCAGTAAACCAAGCTGCTTTTGACAACAGGGGCTGAAAGAAGTCCTGCAGTTATAAGCAGAAAAAGTGCAAGTTTAAACCTTCATCCTGTGAGATTCTTCTGCAGCCATCTGTTTGGGATGGCTCTAGGGGCAGATGGGGAGAAGGAGGCATCTTTGAGGAAGCTCCAGGGCATGCTGACCATGTCTTCAGTGCATGGACATGTTCACAGTGAGGAAGGGATATGGGTTTGGCTAGTTACCCTTGGAGTTAATTTTCTAGGAATCCCACCTGGAAGGCAAGGAGGTACTTGCACGTGTTCAAATTGTGTATGCAGCTCTTGAAACTCCACTCCCATGACCCAGCTTTGGCTACGTCGGAGCTGATCTGCTCTTTAAATGGTATTTCTCTGAACCCTTGCTAAATAAATGGGAATTAATATCAATCATCTGATGCAGGATAATTTTTTGTTTGTTTTGAGTGGGTTGTTTTTCTTCTTCCTAAACACGGTAGAGGCAGATTTTGAGGAACAAAAGAACGTATCAATCTTGACTTGGATTTTTTTCTGTAATACGAGGGTTTTTTTTTTCTTTTTATTACCAGTTGAAATTTAGACAAAGACAGAAGATTCCCAGCTGTGGTCACATTACACTTAGTGTATATCATCAGATAGCAGTGAGGGGGAGGAAGTCTCCTCTAATGTATTATTGTTGGAGCTCTTGCAACTGCTTATGGTTACACATCAATCAGAGGATTATGTGGTACAGAACCTTTTCCTTGCCTGAGTTTTTTTCCCCCAAACTTCCTGTACATGTCTGTATCATTTTTGCAAAAGTACGAGGGATACTCCTTGTATCAGGGAAGGAAACCAGCATAAATAAGAACTACAGGTACTATTTAAACATAAGAAAATCCTTCATCACTGCACTGGGACGGTTGTTCCTCAAAGGCTACACTGCCCATTGTAAAGCATCTCATCCTTTCTTCACCTCCAAAGTGGGTTCTGTTTGTTGCGTGGGTTTTAACAAAATGAGAGGACCAAATGATTCTTTAGACTGGCTGAAGATTAATGTTACAGTGTGTCAACACATTAATGTAGCATAACCCTAAATTCACTTGTCAGTTCTGTAATAAAAATATTTTTCTCATATGATTTCTTACCAGTTTAATACTATTACTCTAAGTGTTGCTTGACAGTTGGAATCCTGGCCATCAGAAAGTGCCAATACGTCTTTGCAGTGTCCAAAATACCATCTGAAGTAAGGAATACTGGAGTGTAGTCATCAAACACTTTATGGCCAAAGCCCAGATCTTCTCTCTAGGTAATAAAAGGAGAGCCAGGTATTTATGCAGGATTTATGCCTTTCATCCATCTTCAGTGTTTAATGTTTTATATACATACATACATACATGTGTGTGTAAGCAGCGCTCTGTCTGAAATGTAAATACCCTCAAAATACATTGAAAATGGTTTTGTTTTTTGTAACAGATGTACATAATCCAGACTGCTCGTGAAATCTAAACAGAATGCTCCATGGAAAACTCCCAGAGAGAGATTTAAAAAAACCTCCGGTTATTTATATTTAGATCTGCAGCTGAAAATAGGCAAGAGTATAAATGGTATGGGGTGGAGGAAGAGTTGCTGAAGAGATTGTAAAAAGGAATCTGAGATTGTGATGAGGTAATGGTCATTTACTTTTAGACAGTATCTGAGCAGCAGTTCCATTTATTTAGATAAATTTCAACGCAGAGAAAGATGCTAATCAGCTGATTAAGTTTTCTTACAGCAAGTGGCTGATGCAGATGTAATTACACTGAGTGATGATTAGATTGACAAGTTGTGGTAGCAAGCTGCATTCCAATTTGGTAGGTAAAAAACCCATGTGCCACAGCTGGTGGGACAAGTCAGAGAGTACTGCATTGGTGTAACTAGTCTCGGGTTCTCAGTTTTAAATTATTATTTGTTTTGACTTACCTGCAAATAAAGGTGATGTATCTGCTACGTTCACTGGCTGGAAGAGATGTTCAGAGATCAGAATACTCTGTAGCTGTGATACGTAGAAAATGAGCTGTTATTTAATTATTGCTCTAATTTGATTCTTTTACAAAGCCTTTTTGATGAAGTAGGATGAAAGCAGCCTCTAACTTAACTCCTCTGAGTCCATTCCAGGTTGTAGGAGCTGGTGCAGGGAAAGGTTTCCAGTGTGGGTGATCAAACAAAGCCACCCAATAGTCACAGTATGACTCGCTTCTGAGCACTGCATGATACTAACAAGTACTGGGATGTAAGAAGGTGACCAGTACCACTTAGCTTGAGACATCAGGGCACTTGAGTAGGTGTCTGAATGTAGATTTGGTTGGTTTAGCAGAAGCACCCAAGCTTGAATACATTGATTGACATTTTGCAAGCATCAGCCATATCAGCCTGGAATGTAAACGTCATGTCGATAGAGATCACCTTGCAGATTCTGTCTAAACTGTTCCTGGCTGTCTTTGCTACTTCTATCTTTGATTTGCTGGTGAGAGGAATCTGTGATAAGAGAGTATAATGTAATATACTTTCTGCATATCTAAAATAGTATTTGAGTAAACATTTTCATTTCTACACACTTATTGCACTGAACTGTTTTGGGTTTTGGTTTTTTGTTGTGATAAACTCGGCTCACTTCAGGTCCCAGCACCCATTTGTGCTGAAGCAGTGTTTGACCTTAGCAGGCTTACAGCATTATTTATAAAGGACAGATATATATAAATATATGAAGTACCTCATGTTGAATGTTATTGTACTGTATCTTTAATGTCACAGTGCAGATCTTGTTGGACTCATGAATGTGTATAATCACGTTAAACATAAAAATAAAAATGATTCTTAAATGGTTGTTTCCTGCAGTATCTTTGAAGCATGAGCTGTGAAAACCCTTACTTAGTTATCTCTTGTAACAGTTCCTATTGTTGTACAGTTGGGCAGGGATATTTGTTGAGCTTATGTATTCAGAGATCTTTTGATCCCCAAAGAAGCAAAAGTCTAAGGAAAAAACAAGAACAATGAAAATGTTAATCAGTTACATTGTAAAAAGGTTGACGATTAAGCTAATGAGCTGGAGTGAATGAATTCATTTATGTGCTTTATGAAAGACCTTGTCTACTAGCATTAATATTTTCATGTTCTATTAATATTATTAAGCATGTGGAGATGAAGGAGGAGGGTCTCTTGTTTATTCTAAAAGACAGTTGGCACAGGAAAGGCCATGCTTTTCAGTCTGATGGATCAGAAAGGACATGGTTAGTGCCAAGAGGCTGTTCTCTGCTGAAAAGTTAATTATATAATAGTATTCAGAATTCTGAGTATTAACAGTTTTCTTTCAGGAAATTTGAGACTTCATTTTAAATACTTTTAAGGTCAGTGAAGCTGAAGTGTCAGTTCCATGATGTCCATCTCCAAGGCCTTTCATATATTACTAGCTAATGATGAAAAATACTCTGTAGTCTGATAGAGAGATATGGAAATTTGAGGAAGTCTACCCCAGAAGAAATCAATACCTTCAGAGTTCATCCAAAATTCTGATTGAAGCCTGTTTACAGGCATCAAACTTGCCACTTTTGGTGAGCTGTTTTTCTAGAATTCTTACTTCACTACTTGGCACCACCCTGCTCCATTCTTGATCCAAGTTCTCTTACATGCCCAGCACTTCTCAGGTGGAACTGGCTTCAGGCAGGAACTTGTCCTATGCCTTGTCCTGTACTTATGGCACTAGCTCTTAAATGCATGGTAGATATCAGTGTGATTTGCAGCAAGGATCACATTGCCAGCAGCAGCCTAGCTTGGTGTAGCAGAAGAGATTGCTGCTGCTGGCAGCCTCAGTTGCTTTGGTAAACAGGCCAGAACTAAGTGGACAAGATGAATAAAGGATGGGCTGTCTCATCCAAAGGGACGTTCATTCTCCTTTGCTTCTGCCTGAAATATGACAGAAGGGATAGAACACTTGCTTTGGAAACTGATTTTAGGGAGAGCGTTGTCAGTCTCTTGCACTGTGTTTGGTGAGGCAGAGAATCGCGGGTGTATTTGTTTCAGAAAAAAAAAGGAGTTTGAAGTGGAAGGAAAAAGTGCTGGGATGTTTCTGGCCTTGGGAGGAGTTAGACTCCAAGAGGTGCATTCAGTTGTTTGTCCTGCAGGTAATAATCCTGCTTGGTGGAGAAGGGGCTCCCTGCTCCCATGTAGTTGGAAACTCCTGAGGAGCGCATGGCTGCTGCTTCTCATGAGGGCAGGATCCTGTCTAGAAGATGCTCTGAAGACTCAGCTCTCAAGTGTAGGAACCTGGGATTTCCTGGCCTCTGGTAAGCAAGAGGAGTTATCCTACAGCCCAGGACAAGCTTAAGGAAGCTCAGAGATCCTTTTGGGGCCTCCCAAGCCCAGCACTCGGTGGAAGCTGAGATCCTGGCCCAGGGTGAGACACGATGGGGAGTTGAGCCCATCAGCAGTATTTGGCTACGGTAAAAAGCAGCTGCTTTGAGAGCCAGCCTGTCCTTCCATGCTTGCAGGGAATCAGTGGCAGCAGGAGTACCTGCTGATTTCCTGAAGGCAATGAAAGGAGCTGCCTTCTCAGATGGCAGTATGACCGTGTTCAAAATAAAATTAAGAAAAGGCTTTTTGGCATGCTGCTCTGTTTCTAGAAGTCTGAATTTATTTTCTCCCCAAGACTTCCTCATAACATGAGGCCCTGGCCCAATTGAAATCAGTCAGAGTTGCCCTAGTGACCTCAATAAATGCAGGATTTTAATTTGTAGTGTTCATTTTGTATGATTATTCCCAAAACACAACATAAAACTGCCAAACAAAGGGAAATTAATTTTGAAATCCCACTGTAATCTGATTATCTAAAATATAGGTAGAAATATTTCTGTTAAATTTTACAGAACTCCTGCTCATCAGATTTTGTGTGCCTGCCCCCAAGCTTTTCTACTAGAATGCTTTATCTTCAGCCATGAATCTATAGACAGAACAGTAAATTTGTACAAGGCTTTATGTATATTTTTACAATCTGTGTATAGAATTCATAGCACATAAGATGCATAGCACAGATAAAGTATTTTTAAGATTAGAGAGTGTCTGTAAATTGCCCATAATCCCTTCACCATGAAGAAAAAACAAAACCAGCTTTTTTCCTTGAAGGCATTGGTATTTTGAAAGAGCTTCTTGAAGCCTGTGTGCTTGTTGATTGTATCAGAAATGCATTTATCATAAGCCTTTAATTGTAGCATTTTAAAATCAGCTGTTTAATTGTTTTCTATAGACAAAGATAACATAGCTGGCCTTCAGGGACCCTCCACCCTGGTCCAATGGGGTTTACACTTGAACAGGTAGTAGCAAGTGCAATTTTCTAGATCTCATTTTAAAGCTTCACAGGATGTTAAGTGCTGCCTGGGGAGCCTTTCAAAAACAGCCGTGGCTGGTTTTAGCCTGACATCAAGCAGGAGCTTGCATGGGGAGGAAACTGAGTGGGGCTGCTGAGGTTGTGTAGAGAGGAAGAGTTTCCACTTCCCTGAGGACAAAACGCCTTGTGTTGCCTCGTGCTGGCAGCAACCACGTGCTGGGTGTCCTGTCAAACATTTCAGCAGCTGCGAGGAACTGGAGGCATGAAGTGCCCTGGGGACCCCCTGTGTGAAGGCAGCGGTGAAGCCCCACACGGGGCTGTGCTGAGCAAGGTGGTTTCAAGAGCCAAAGAACTGGGATCCTGTATCTCAGCGCCCTCGGTGATGGAGGGTGATGGCTGGGCTGCTGAATGGCATGTGATTGTGGTTTTTCACAGCTGAGAATCCTATTTTGTTGTCTTGTTACTCTGGGAGATTCTCCAGCTCTCCTCTCCCCTGAGCAGCCTATTCTTGCTCTGTGCCAGAGGCTTCCATGCGCTCAAAGCCCAGAGATTCCCTTTTTGCTGTGGCTGAGGGCACTGGAAACACCTGGTAGAAAAAGACTGGTGGAGGGAGGGTGGGACATCCCAATGTTTGGGTGCACTGCTTGCAAGCTACCCTGGATGTGCTGAATGCTGGCCTAGCATGGCAGGAGAGGCAGGATAATTCTTTTGTGGGTACAGATGTCTTTCAGTTTTCCCCAGCCAAATGCTGGTTGTGCTTAAAAGGGAAAATGAGCATTAATTCACTTCTTTGGTAGGGTATAAGAGTTGTGAGTACAAGGCTAATTTATGCTTCTGCCTTTCCAGAGTCAGTAGTCCCAGTGTTCTCAGGGGAGGTGTTGGGAGACAGGGCGCACATCTACCTTAAAAAAAAAGTGGAAACATCTCTTTTTTTTAATGCTCTGCTTGTAGGAAGTTGTGAGGTGATAAAATAAATTCACCGAGAGCTGGAGCATAGCATGTCTGGCTTGTTTTTGTAGTGGGACTTGTTATGAATGAAAGAATGATGGAAATGTATTTAGCTTAAAACTGCTAAATCCTGCAGAACTTCCAGAGCATAGGGGTAGCACAACATAAAGGCCCTTCCAGATGTGAGGTTATCAGGACGTGCTTCGTGCTTCGTGCTGTGAGTACTCCTCACATCAGACCAGTGCTGAGGGAGAAACAAGCTGAGGGGGAGAAATGAAGGGCAGAGATCTGGAATACAAAGGGAAAGTATCTAATCAGAAATAACAGCTCTCATCAGGCACAGACAATAGACAGTAAACTGGCTTCAGGAGAGCTATTCAGGCATCAGGGGAGCCAAATCAACAGACAGAAGGTAAGAATAGAGTCATGACAACTATTTAAATGATTTGCAAAAGTTGGTTATGCTCAAGACTTCCCTAGACCCCACAAAGGGAGAATTTGTTTTGCTGCCTTAGAATAGAGTCCATGCATGGTTTTGCCTTTGTCCTCCATGCTTCACTTGGTAGTTTCTTTGCCATATGTGCTACATAAGATGTTTTTCCTCCTCAGTGCCTGGGGATGAGCATCTTGGTTGACCCTGCTTAGGAAAATAATTTCCAAGTATAGCCTGTAATTGTCCTATTGAGCGCTCCCCTTCACCCCTCTACACAGGATCTTTGTTGGCTCACAGTAAGATGGCAAAGGGCAGGAGTCCCCAGACACAGCTGGGAGAGGAAGCTTTCCCTGCACCCCACTGTGTTCCAGGATGGCAGTAGCAGGGCGCTGTGTTCCCTCATCAAACACTTGTACTGCCCTGGTGTGAGTCAGGCACGGGCTCACCATGCTGCTTTTGTGGTGAATTAGCTGGGGCACACAGGATGGCCTCTGCAGGCACTGTGATTTCTGTGTCACCCTTCTGCCATCTGCGAGGGGATGGATGATCCCAGATCTGGCATAATGCCTGCCGAGGGTTTGGACAAATGTGAACTGACAGAGGGAGTTCATACTAGGTCAGCATTTCACGGTGTTTCTGAGTGGATATTAGGAGCTTTAAAAATCACTCAAGTGCAACATGAGATATTTAGAAGTTGGGGTTCCTATCAGCTCATGGCAGTAATTCTTCATCCCATTTTACAGGCAGAACACCCCAGCGGAGCAGTCACGGTGATCATGGGTATCACTGGCTATGGGGCCCTGGGAAAAGGCAGAGGCTTACAGCTGAAAACTGGAGCTCCAAAAGCAGGATGTGGAATGGTCAGGAAAATCAGCTGGAAGCTACTGTGTTGTTCTGATTTTCCAGTAGCATGGCCTGTGCTGGCAGGTTTGTTGTCACTGGTTGAAGGTGCATTTTTGTGTAATGAAATAAATTTCCTGACATTAGCAGCACTGGGAGCAAACACCTACCATTTCCCATCTAGGAAGTCTAGCATTCCACACTCCATGTCTGCCTTTGAAAGAAAAATGAGAGTTTCTTTTCAGCACTGGCAAAAAAGTGATATTAATTGAAATAAAGCTTGGAATGAAATGTGAGTGTGGCTTGATCTAGGAGCAGCCTTACAGAATGAGATTTAAAAATATGCAGCACAGGAAGGAACTCATGCATTGAGTCACAGAAGGACTGATGAATTAGTAAGGATGGTCTATCCATAATTTCGATGAGCTGGGACAGACAGGAGAGGAAGCAGCACACAGAAAAAGCAATACCAGCAACTCAGGCTGAGACCAGGAGCCTTCAAAAGAAAAAAATTCAGCCAAGGTAAGGGAAAAGAAATCTCTTACCCTTGGTTTCTGCCATTTGTCATGCATTTTGAGTGATTGTGTAGATGACAACCATTTGCTGAGCTCCTGTTAAGACTCCATAGTTAGAGAAATGGCTTACACCAGAAGGCCAGAATGAGGTCTTTCAAAGGTCATTATCAGAACTGGTTTCTCATCAATCCACTACTTGATTGGAGGAAAAGACTCAAAATTGCAGGACTTTGATTGCTGGGAGGGAAGCTTTTAACTGCTTCCTGCTGTTCTGTCATTTTGTGTTAACCCCAAATGGCCCCATTAAATTGATGTCCTGTTTCCCATTTACTGCCCACAAATCACTCTTCTCCTGTTAATATAGGAAACATTTGCACGATAGGAATTGGAGCGGCTAAACAGTAAATCTTAAAGCCAGTGAAGAACTCAAAAATACTTACCCAGTGACCAAAGTACTGATTTCCCTCACCACCTCATAATATTCAATTGTGAACTTTATTAAAAAACACAGAACCTATGTCTGCCTTGAGCGAATCTTTGCACAAATACTGCTCGCAAGCCGTGGACTGTGGGGTCGGTGTGTTTTCCGTGTGACAGCTAATTCCTTGCAGCTAATGAGCCGCTGAAACAAAGGCTGGGAGGGATGCGGCTGCTCCGGCAGCGCGGTGTCACTGCTGACGCCGTGCGGCACCGCGCGTTGCTGCTGCGGGCTGGGCTGCTGAAAACAGCCCCCCAGCTCTGCTTCCTCACCACAGCGATGTGTCAGTGCCTGGGAGCTCGTCGGGCTCAAGGGGAGCTCAGCCCCAGAAAGGTTTGCCTTCACTCTGATGGACGTCTGAGCTTACACGGCCTCACAGATTCTCTCGTACATCCGCTCTCCTGTCCAGAACTGAGTCATGCCTCAGGTCCTTCCACTGACAGCATTTTACTGAAGTCCGCTTTTACTGTCAGGTTAAACTCAGATGCTGACAGTGCTCTGGGGCGATACGTGGTCCCTCCTACACCTGCTCTGCTGCAGAGCTCCCCTGGCAGCAGAGGGAAGCGTAGGAAGCTGGATAATGGATTCTAAAACAAGACTTGGTATCGCAGGAACACCCCAATAATGGTCTCAAAGCTCTTTGGCATGACTGGAGAGGACAAAATGAGTGAGCACCTTGTAATCTGTGGTGTTTGTTGTGAGCAAACAAGAAAAAAATTAACCCTTCTTCTGCTGGCCTTCCAGCAATATTGTTTCCTTCACTCTTCCATATCCCTATTTCCCTCACTGCAAAAAGGGGAGGATGAAATCCCACCCCTCAGCAGTGCTTTGATGCTTGCTGATCAAACCTGCTCCATAGGCAGCAGGGATCAGGACAGGTGCAGCAAAGCCCTGCTCTCCTCAGGAGCCAAGATTTCTGATGTGCTCTGTCACTGAAAGATTCCCAATACTCGTAAATATCACTAAACTAGGAAAGATAACATTGCTGAAAATCACAATCAAAGGCACCACAGATGTAAATCCTCTCTAAAATCTTTATAATCTTCAACTGCTTTAGTTTCAACAGATCTTCCCATATAATGAGCCACCAGGCAAAAGGTAAATATAAATGCAAAATATTCCCAAAGCAAACATGTTATTGGCTTTCAAAATAAGTCCATTTAAATAATGTGAAAATTTATTAAAGAAACAGAATCTATTCTGCTTTATGTTTCAAGACGAATCAATGCAAATATCACAGGTTTATCCTGCATTACTCCCTTGGGAGGAGTCACTGGGGAAGCAATTTGTTTCTTGTTCGCTAAGGCAGGGAACTTTGAAGTCCCCGAGTTGTCTGTCTCTGCAAATAGCCCATTTAGTCTTGAGGAAGAGTGTCAGATCTAAGGTGGAGTCAGTCTTGTGCATTGTTTAAAGCTCTGGCAGGAACAGGTCTGCAGCATGCCACCAACGAGCAGTATGAGGGGCAGTGGAAGTGGCACAAAGAATTCCTGGAAGAAATTTTTTATTGGTTATTAACAATGGACACAGAGCCCTGTACAGTGAGTGGCAGGAGGGCTCCATTATGCCTTATCTTTTTTTTTCTTTAGAACTGACTTCTAGGCTAAGGGCTCTCATCATTTGCTTTTAGGTGGTATCAGATGAGGAGGATTTCTGCTAGGGCTAGTTGCTGGGAAAGCCACCAGAAGTAGCTTCATTTCCCCGAACTGAAAATCCTCAGTTTTAGGGATGTTCACACACTCCCGCTCCTTTGACTGTGCTCATGAAATTATCTCTGGAGCTGTGCTGTGACTGGATTAGGTAAATTAGCTAGAATTAATTTCGCTTAAACTCAGCCTGGAATATTGTGCTCTGTTGACACAACTGTGTGGGCAATGGGTTAACACTGGTTAGGGGATGGAAGCATACACCTCTGACAGGCTGCTTCCCTGCACAGAAAGCATTTAAAAGCTTTCTGAAACTCCAGAGCCATCGAGTTCACAGCAGACTCCACCTTCCTCCCAGAACTGTTTATCAGAAGTCAATTTTTTTTTTTACTCTTTAATTACAAATCAGACCCTCAGCTATCCATCAGCACAGCTCCAGTGAGCTGCTACACATGAGCTCCCATGTCAGCTTTTAGCCTGAAGGTTCCAGCCTTGGGTTATCAGCTGCAAAGGAAATCTCTGAGATGTTAACAGCATATAAAGCAATTTAGGGAGGTCAGTATGCATCTGAAGACAGCTCAAAACAATAGCCAGAGGGGGAATATAAACTGTTTACTACAACTGGATTGGCACTGAAATCTACTGATGCAAAATTCATAGCCAATATGAATTAATTTGCTCCTGATCACTCCTTACAAAAACTCTGGCTTCTCCCCACTTCCCTTAATGACTTCTATTTGACAGCTGTGGGTTTGCAAAGCAAACTGCAGTAGCAGAGTAGACATTAACGTTCTGAAACGGCACTAAAATCTGTGAATGGAATTACCTTTGAAACTTACAGTTGTTGCCAGCTTATACTGAATCAAGCTTGCCACGTTTTTATGGACTATACTTAATCTTTGAGCATCTTTCATCTCCCTATCACCTGTGGGTGAGGGAAGTATCAGCCCTCTTTTACAGATGAAGAAATGAGGCACAGGACACCTGAGAGAGACTTGGAAATTGCTCTGCTCTGTAGCACAGTCTTACAAGAAGGCACCACCCCACCTTTTCATGTTCGTTGGATCAGCTGCAAGATCTCAGATTGGTTTTCCTGTTACGCCACAGAGTCATAGAACCACAAAATGGTTTGGGTTGGAAGGGACCTCAAAGATCATGCAGTTCCAATCCCCCAAAGGTGGACAGGGACACCTTCCCCTAGACTGGGTTGTTCAGAGCCCCATCCAGCCTGGCCTCAAATACTTCCAGGCATGAGGCAGACACAGCTTCTCTGGGCAGCCTGTGCCAGTGCCTCATTGCAGGAACACATGCCTTCTGAACAACGAATCAATATGATTACACAGAAGCTTCTTATTGTTTAAAATAATCCCCACTCACACATCTCACAGCTTTGACATAATACCCTACTTATACACTTTGCTTACTTGTACATTCTACTTACTTATATATAACCTATACAGTTCACTTACTTATACATTTCACCTACTTTACAGTTTGCTTACTTATACATTTTACTCACTTACCTTGTACTACTTTTACCTTTTACAACTTATCCATAATACAGTTCATATACATTTTGCAACTGCAGTGCATGAGATCACACAGTGCTTGATTGGTCTCTCTATCCTGTCCATGAGCTCTCCACGCACTTTTCAGATAATAAGATTGGTTTTAATCTAGTGCAGCACAGTCCTTTTTTATCTATTCCTGCTGTCTTAGTATTTAGTTTTTCAGCTTCTTCTTTCCCAATTCAGCACAGTTTACCTTTCAGTCCTTGGTGAATTCCTGAGGGGTCTAACAGGTGGGGCTCCCAATCCAGGCAAGCAGAGTCGGGATGATGGCAGCGACAAAATCCATCCAGTGATCAGCAGCCAGGTTAGATCAGGAAACCCAAACAAGACGACAGCAAAGGACAGAAAGCAAACGTAAGCCTATCCCACCTCTCTCTTCCCTGAAACTTCAGACTGGGTCTTAAAAACCCTTCAGGGGCTGATCTGCAGCAGCTGAAGGTAGAAGGCTATGGTGAAGCTGGTGAGGGTAATTCCAGCCTGGTCCCACCCTGAGGGCTTTGGTAAGAATAACTAAAGATGGTTTGGCTGGGGCCCACTATCAGGGTTCAAATGTCTTGCAACACCTCATCACCCTCATAGGGAAGAATTTCTTCCTAACATCTAATCTAAATCTACTCTCTTGTCAGTTTGAAGCCTTTCCCCCTTGTCCTGTTACTCCAGGCCCTTGTCAAAAGTTCCTCTCCATCTTTCTTGTAGGCTCCCTTCTGGTACTGGAAATCCACAATTAGGTGACCCTTAAGCCTTCTCTTCTCCAGGCTGAACAATCCCAATTCCCACAGCCTTTCTTCAAGGACAGCTGCTCCATCCCCTGATCAGCTTGGTGGCCTCCTTTGGTCTCACTCCAACAGCTCCATGTCCTTCCTATGATGAGAATCTCAGAGCTGGACACAGCACTGCAGGTGGGGTCTCACCAGAGCAGGGGCAGAGGTGTAGAATGCCCATCCCTCACAGAATTCAGCTCGAGTTCCCACTGGGGCCCAGGCAGTGAGTGGGATGGGCAATGTTTTTCCTGGTTTGTAGCAGCACCTCTACAGGAGAGGAGAGGGGGCTGTCCCTGTTCCTCCTCCGAAGGGTGAGCAGAGGTCTGCAAGTTGTAGCTGTAGCTAAGTAAATGCTCTGTAAAGTCATTTTATATAATGGCCTGGAATTTGTATCTCTGCTTATGAAACAGGAGCTGGTGGCTGTTTTAATAACCAGCATGCAGTGTAAATGCTGCACGGAGCTGAATTCTTTCCTCAGATAGTCTGTGCATGCTGCTGAAGTCAAGGGGAACTGGGCTGGTATCCAAGGACAGAAGCTGGTTGCTTGTCTACTTAGGGTACATCGAAGGCATTAGTAATGAGATGTGAGAAGAATAAATAAGCCTGTTTACCACATGGAACAGAGCTGCCTTACAGAGGGTGAGCTGCAAAATGACTACTAAAGGGCTGCAGCCAATTGCCCCTCCCAAAATTGCAGGCTCTCCTGTCATGTCCTCTCACAGCAACCCGGGAAATGCCCCAGGAAAAGCCCTAGGAAATGCCTTGAAAGGACAGCTCTGCAGTAAGAAGGGCTTGTCTGATGTACTCTGCTGGAAAAGTCCCTTTTGACTGGGGAGCCAAAGGTAGGAATGGTGATATTTGTGCAGGGAATTTCAGAGATCCCATGCTCATGTGCAGGACAGGAGCTAAAGCAAGGCCTTTTCAGGCTGTGATCAGTCAATGCAGAGGAGGATCACCTGCAAACAGGATTAGGATAGGATACATAATATCATACAGAACCTTATACTCCAGAAATGAGATGTGAAGTAAGCTATGGGTCTGGTTCAGGGCTGAGAATGGTCAGCAAAGCCTTGGACCATGGAATTTAATACTAATTGTCACAGGTGAGGGAAGGCTAATTCAGGTTTAGAGAGATGTGCAGCATGAATTTTGTAGCTATAGTTTTACCCTTTAATAGTAAGAGAGCTGTTATATAAATAGTATAACAAGGCACTGTGCAGACAGGGTGGGAAAAGAGAGCTTATTTCTGTCATCTAAAAGAGATCCCTTTGAAAGGGGAAGGGAAGGGAAGGGAAGGGAAGGGAAGGGGAGGGCAGGGGGGGGTCGG
>VYXG01005904.1:31327-66357 GCA_013397235.1 Lanius ludovicianus
AAGGGAAGGGAAGGGAAGGGAAGGGAAGGGAAGGGAAGGGAAGGGTCTGGGACCACAGATGGGTGGAAGGCCTTGTCAGCCAAAGCAGCATCTTCCCTAGGTAAGGATTTCACAGCAAAATTAAAAATACATCAGGTCTAAGATCTTAATAAGAGGTTTCTAAAGAAGATATGTGGGAAATGGAGCACAACAGAGCAGGCAGATCCTGCTGGCCCAAGTGGCTGCAAGCCAGGAGCAAAGCGGGGTGTGGGTCTGCACTTGTGCTGGAGAATTACAGATAAAGGAGCAATTGGGAAAGGCAAGGTGTAATTCATGAAGCAGCCAGAATTTGTTTAATGTTTCTCAGGATTTAAAGCTAATCACCAACTAAGTTTACCCTTCTGGTTCCTCCTCCTACCCCACACCTCCAGGATCTTCTAATTTATAGCCTTCTGTATTCCTGCACTTTTCCTGAGCGTGATGTACAGGAATGGATCAGTCTCATATCTCAGTGGCTGCAGAAGCCTGACAGTGTTTTCACATTGCTTCTCCCTCCAATAAATCAAAGCATTCTGAGCTGAGGACTGCATTTCCAATAGAAGTTCTACGGTAGGGAAGGACGGCTGTTTCTGCATCTTTACAGCTGTGAATCCCCTGGATGGCATTCCTGCTGACTGGAGTGCCTTGCAGCACTTATATAATTGCAAGTCAAAATTTCCCTGGCTTGCCAAATTGCTGAACCAGAAAGGTTTGCTTAGTAAAGGACTGGAGGGAAGAAACTGGAAGGGAGACAGAGGCAAGGGGCTGCATAAACTGTTTGGCTGTGATCAGCATTTTGATCATTTTAGGAATTTGTCAGAGGGAAGGGGGGAAAGTTGTGTGGTGAGAGATGGCTGAATAATTAGCCACGTATAATTTAGTCAATGAATTTTGCTGATAGAGGGTTATCTACAAATGGATTCCTGTGTGTGTCAAATGTTATTCAACAGCTCTTTTCAGTGAATAATTTTTGAGCTGTAGCTGTATTCTGAGGAGTTCATTGAGGTATTTGATTATTAAATACTGAAAAATAAGTGAGAGTACTAGCAGACCAAAAACTAATCACTTTAATGATGCTTGTACAGCCTCATTGAATTCTTAAGGTGCAAAGGAAAGTTTGTTTGATTTGAACTTTCATCATTGCCTAGTCTTTGAAGAGGTCACTTTAAATCCTGGAAGACATGAAATCTGAGGCATTTGGAGGGAATTACCCAGTTTTAAGGATCTCAATCCTTATCTGTCTGTACATGATAGTACTTAGGAAACACTCATCTGCAAATCTCGCACAGACAACTAAGCCTATTTCTTTGACTTATTACTAGTTACTCTTACTTCCCTCTGATCCCTTTATTAAACTTCTGTGCTCTTCCCACACTGTGTTAGAGATTATTGAAATAGGGCAGTTTTCTGTGAAATACTTGTAGTAGAACCTAAGCATCATTCCAAAATTCAAATACCATAGTAATGATCTATGATATTAATTTCCAAGGCTCTGAGGAAGATGCTGATATTCTTTCACCTCTACTCCTTGTATAACCTTGGGCAGATCAATTACTTGGAGAAGTTTTTTTTATCCCCATCTTACAGCTAAATCCCATTTGGATGATAAAAATCTCTTGCAGTCATGAAGCAAAGATCTGAGAGCTGCATCCCCAAAACTGCAGTAGCAGTTAGGGGAGTGCTCCAAGGGTCTACAGAATCCAGTGTCAGCAAAATACAGAATACAGTAAACTATAGATGCTGTTGAAGAAGTAAAACTGCAAGTCAGAAAAATAAACAAAAAAAAACCAGCTAAGAGTACACATTGTTAAGGTGCAAGACTTTACTGGATAAGAGGTGAATTTTTAGGCACCAACTCTTGTGGTGACAGAACAGTTACATTTTGACCTGTTTAATTTAAATGGGTATTCACAAGAAAACCACTACACAGCCCAATGGAATTCAAGCCAGGGCATAAAAATTGTCCTGAATTCCTTTGTGAAGGCAGGAGTTTCAAATAAAATAGAGCTCTTCTATTCTAATTCTGTATTGCCACGTAGTTTTATCCTACAGAGTCACACTTGGAGCAGCACAACTGTCCTTTCAGAGAGATGTGTGCTGTGCTCAGCTTCTGTGCACGTGTTTGCAGCTCACAAGCAGATTGCTAATGTGGGTTTTTTTGTTTGTTTCAGTGCTTTCTCTAAAGAGGTGATGCTCCTGGCAGTTTGATTACTTGGAATCTGAGGTGAAAATGCCCAACCAGAGAGATCAGGTGAGAGAGAAAAAACAGCACCACATTAAAATAAGAAAATCAGGCTTTTTGTGAAGGACACAGTTGCGTGTTTGCGTGCTGAAATCCGAAGGTACTTCTAATAACCTTTTAAACCTCATATTTTTCTAATAATCTTGATAATCCTCACCTAGGATTCCCAGGGAGTAATTTGTGACTGCAGTCTCTCTGACAGGGAGAAAGGCAAAGCTGCTTGACAGAACATCATGGGTTTGTGCCACTGAAGTTTCATGCAGCCATTTCTAAATCCTTCATGCTTGAAAAAATGATGAAAAATGATTGTCAGCTATGAAACCAAAATTATATCAATCTGCTTCGGGGTTGTTGGACGTTTTTTTCTTCATTTGAAAACATGACCCAGCCTAACACAGTTCACTTACCAACCTCAAGTGTTCTGTCATTGAAAAAGAATAGAACTGAATTGGGGGGGTGAATTCATTTCATGCTTTGCAAATGTATGTGGGGGGGGTGGGAAGGAGAAAATGCTGAAAATAAAATCAAGCAGGTCAGTGCCCAAATACCTCATTCTGATTGTCTTTATATAACACATGTAGTAGACAGTGTAGTTGCTCTCTGAATTTCCAAGGGGAATATTCAATGCAAAGTAGCTGAAATGGAAACTAAATGTGACTGGAGGCTCTAGTTCCCCAGCAGTATCACTGCAGGTGATTTTTTTGGCTGTAAATCAAGTGATCCTTAAAGCTGAATGCTGAGAAGCAGAAGTCTGGGAGTGATTTGGCTTGTCATCTCTATCAAAATCTGGTCTTAATGAGTACCTTGTTAGCTACTCCCACACCTGCTTTTCCCCGTGCAGAGGCCTCCACAATGTACCAAAACCAGGGCACCAAGTTGGGAGCAAGAGGAAATGAGAGGTTTAAAGCATCAGCATCAACTCTGTTAGGAAGACACGCGTGGGAGAGGCTGCACACAGAGCCCGGAGTGCCTGCACCCCCTCCGTGCCACGGCCTGCCCCTGGCACCCCGAGCTGCACTGCTGGGATTGCTGGGGGAGTCCTGGGGCACGGAAGTCCTTGGGCCTACAGGTGGAGAAGGCAGCTTGATGCCAGCCTGGCAGGACTGAAGCACACTGTCCTGCTGTTGCTGTGCAGAAAAGCTGAATCACTCAGCATCCTGCTGCTCTGTGACACTACTCACAGAAGGAAAAATTAATCCTTTCCCCAGTCATGGCAAGGGGACTTTATCTGGACAACATCCATTCTGCATTGCAGGTAAGTATTTTAGGGTTATTTTTGGAGGGAAACAGGAGAGACACAGCCTGGCTGCTCCTGTTCTCAGTCATGAGGGAGAGATCCCGTCAGCGTGGTCCCTCTGCAAGGTCTCTGTCCCTTCCCAGGCTGTGTCACCGATCAGCCAGAAGCTGGTGGGAGTCATATCCTCCCTCCCAAAGCTCTGTTTTCTTCTCCCCAGTGAGTATTTGCTGATCTTCTCTGCCACTTGCTTTGCAAAGTTGTGTTCTAATATCCTGATTATAATTTGAAGATGACGAGCAAACATGCACAGAGTTAGCCTTGAACATATGGGAACTTTTCTGAGATTTTTAGTTCTGAAGAGATGCTACTCAGTGATTAGTCATGAAGACTGAGATATAAATTGGTACTTCTCTCTGCCTCTGCTCTTGCTGCATATTCTCTGCACCACCTCCAACAGGGGAGCTGGAGGTCAGACAAAGAAAGAAATGAAATAGAGTCTAGCAAAAAAAAGGTTATAAAGATAAATGGTACCCTTCCAGTGTGATGCAAGGGTGCTGCATGACACAAAGTGCTGCATGTTGAGGGGCTGCATCCCCTCACTTGTCTGCAATGCTTCCCATTCTTCTTCCATTGCTTTGCTGTGGAGCCAATGACAGAGATGACACTAAACTATTTCATCCTGACAATCCAAATGCTGGATTTAGCCAAGGATTTTCCTCTTTGGCTAGAGAGAGAAGTTCTGTGCCAGAGCCTTGCAATTCTTTGAGAAAGAAAATCAAAAGAATCATTTCAAGCATTTAGATGGGTGGGTACTGCCCTCTCAATATTAACTTACCTCTTCCCCCCTCCTCCTCCCCCCCCAAATATTCTCTACATTATCAGACAAGCACTTTGCTCAGGAAGTTCCCTTCGTGGGATCTGGGCCTAGGAAGCCCTGTGTTTCTCCTGCTCCTTCAGGAGCTCTGCAGTTTGGATAATAAGCAGGAAAAATCCACTTGCTTTTGCAGCTAAGCCTCCTTCAAAGGCAGTCCCCAGGCAATGGGGGAGTGTGTATGGCACGGGGAGAGAGCAGCATGACAGGAGCAGAAGCCAGCAGCTGGTATTGTTGTACTTGTGCATCTGCATTATAAGATTTTATATGATTAAATTGTTCCACAAGGTAGCTCTAATGGAGTTATAAAAAGTCTCTCCAGCTTTCCAGCTGGTGGGTAACAGAATGTGAGATGCAACTTATGGTCAAATGTACACTCTAATCAGTCAGGAAACATTTTATTTAATTAACTTTGGTTTACTTGAGAGATACTTTAAAGTTTTGATCAAAACACTCTCTAATTTTGGAACTTCTTTCGACCTAATTTTTAAAATCTAATTACTCCAGAGCTTCACATTTGACGTTTCAAGCCAGAACATGGCTGGTCCTCACAGCTTAAACCTCTAATTAGACTAATGAACAAATAAAATTATCTCTTCTATGGTGATATTCCTTATACCTCAATAGTTTTCTTTGGCAAACAACGTAACTTTAACTAAGTGGGGTCTAGTTATAAACTTGGTTTTTAAGTCTCAGTGGTTTTTTTTCTTCAGTGATCCTTTATTGATGACGTGAGTCAGATTTTTTTTTTTCATCTTCCTTAAGAAAGGCTTATTTTTAGATATGTCCTCCTTCTATGTCACTTTGGACAGCACAGCCTGCCTGAATTTACTCTTAGTGAGACATAGGTGTTCCCTACAAGCATCACCTCGTGCATGTTGCATGTGCCCAAAATGAGGTGCTGTGTTTCAGTGAATAAGAGGACTGAGTCATTAAAAACTCCCATTGATTTATACTTCATCAAACTCTTTTCTTCCTTGGTAATGCTTCTTATTTCTAGAAAGAGGTACATTTTAAAAAAGCTCAAGTTTACACGGAAAACCAAAGCTATTTTTAGGGTGTTTTTTCTGGGTTTTTTTTCAACACTGTCATGCAGAGAAGTACTCAATTTTCTGTCCTAACAGAAACACAAAAGCAGAATAATAGAGCATGTGCATGGTGCAGTAGCTGCTAACATTGCCACTATTCACAGTCATCAGGATGGGCAGACACTTTTCCATGTTCAAAAGTGTATTTTCTCTGTTACTTTCACTGGAAGAAACTTCCAGCTCTCAGGTCTTCTCGTACATCTGGACAGGACACCCTGCCTGAAGTGATTGTGAAGAGCACCTCATATGAACAAAAAACCAAGATAATCTGTCCTCATCAGGTCTTGCCCTGAATGCACTGTAAAGTCCTTACATGAAACAAGTTTTCTTTCCCTTCCATTATACTTCTTTTTATCATTAGTTATTGTAATTAAATGTTGTTTCTTCTATAAAATCAAGTTCTCCTTCAAAACTAGCTGAGTCCTTGGTCACAATTACATTACAGCAATGAGTTCCACTTAGAATTTCTCCCTCCGGGTTTTTCTGAACACCAAAATTACCTTTATTTTTAAAAAGAAAAATTAGTCTCTCAAAACAGCTCTTTTCATTTGGGAAAAATGAATTGAAGATACACATTGGACCCTTTCTGTCCTCTGTTTTCAAATAAAATCCCATTCAGGAAAAGCCTGAGTTTGGAAATGGTCATAGAAAAATTAAAAGCTTTGAGAAGCTGTGGGAGTTTTTGTTAGAAACTGGTTGTTACACTTAGAAAACCAAACAAAAATAATCAAAGACAGAGCTTTCTTGTTGGACACCTCATCATCTAAGCTGCACAATTGAGGTGGGTAGAAGAAGTTTTGCCCCATCACTGTTGCATCAAATTCAAGATTAATGTTCTGCAGAGGAATTACAATAATAAGGAAGACTATCTCAAAGCAAGGAAATTAGGCAGCAAAGGACACAGAAGCACCTGAAGCTCCATATCCCATTGATTTATGGATTTTATAATGTAGCATCTTCTCTTTTAGCAGGGCCCATTCCAGCCAGGTGGGGAGATGGATTGAGAAACTTCACAGCAGGGCAATTTATAGACAAAGGTGCCAGCCCAGAGTTCCTGGTCCTTGTGCAGATTTTACTTTCTGCTGCTCCCCCCGTGCTGTTGAATACAGATCTGCACAAACCCTCCAGGCGCTTTGGTTTGCAACACACTATTTTTTACAGGGTTTTTGGAAGCCCCTGAACAGCTGACCTGTTTGATACTTTGTGGCATAAAATCCTGGGGCTGAAAAGGGTTTCTCCTTCAGTCATCTCTAAACCATTCATCCTTCATTTTACTGAGTTTCTTCCAGTCAATGCAGTAGAGGATGACTGGACAGACTGCAGTGATCTTGAAATTTTCACATTTGCTTCTTTTTCCAAGCCAGATTAAGAAGCCTATTCTCACTTATCAGTTTTTCACTTCAAAATTTTCTGTCTTCTAATACTTCAGTAACTGATTGAAATTTTATTGAGAGTCAGGGAGGGAAGAAAACAAAACTAATTTAATCATAGCAGGGGGAAGCAAGTTCATTTTCTCAACCCAGAGAAGTGTCTTCAAGCTCACCCCTGGTGGAAGGTCCATGGGTTTTAGCATTGCAGGTGAATGATTCTGGGCCAGAATGATTTCATCTCTCTGACAAAGGTAGTTAAGTATTTGACAATTTTGTCTAAACTGCCAGGTTTTCCCAGAAATAGCGTTCCAGGTTTTCATAAGCCTGGAGACATTTTTGTCATTTCAGCCTTGTTTAGCTTATTACACCCTGCCAGCCACATCCAGATAAAGTGTAATGGAGGCTGCTGCCTCTGTTACAAACCCACATCTTCTCTATCAACAAACCTTCAGTACCATGACCATTAGACAAGCCCTAACATTTGATCTGCCACTGATGATAGGCACGTTCCAATTTGTGGTTGCTAGCCTGCAAAAATGACCTACAAATGGCAGGTTGCAGGATGTAATTTTGTATCCTGCAAGGTGGTGTTGAGGTCTTCCTGCTTCCCTTCAAATATGAAGGTCATTCCTCCAGATCCAAAATTACACTTGCTCAAAGTGGCATGGGGAACTATACCACAAGCTTAATTTAGAATAAAAACACAGGAAAATAATGTTTCGTGTCAATTTGTTTTCAACGGTTTAACAAAAATGTTTATTTGTCACTGAGCTGGAGACAAGACTAGGCCTTAAGAGAACAATGTATTTGGGACTACATTTGTCTCTTGTTCAAATTGGTGGATCAGTCCTCAAATGATTCTTTGGTTTTACTAGGAAATGTTATTTCATTTCCTCCATTGCTTTTTTTAAAGCAGCAAAGTGCTTATCAACCACCTTTTACAGCTTTGCTTTTCACCAAGTTTTCTTGAGACTGTAAATATTCAATATTTCAAATCCATGCTTCCTAGTATTGATGAACCTGGCTCTTGGAAAGCCAGAGTTGCAATGATTAACTATCTGATTAAACCAAGAAAAAGAGTTGCCTTAAGGGTTTGAAAGACGTGCCCTTCAGGAGATGTAATTTCACGATCTCCCTAATCAATGTTTTGGAAGTTCAGTGTACATCCTGTGCACATCTTTTAAATCAGGGCAGATTGCATATTGGTTTACAGTGCTCTCACAAATTAGCAGTACAATATCAGTTTCTCTGATGCAGGGAACTCTGAACAGGAATCGTTTGCATTTCTATGTGAGCGTCCTGGAGACAAATAGAATGAAATGAATAGTCTTTTAATTTAATTGGCTTCCAAGGAGAGCCCGAGAATAGAAAGCACAATGCATTGCACAGTTACTGTAGAAACGGTGGAGGTCAGAAGCTTAGTGAGCAGGCCCTACATCAGTCACCACTGCTCCTGTGCAGTAATTTTTTTAATTCTCACTGCATCTCCATCAGACCCCAGGAAGCCAGATAATTCAGCGTTAGTATTCCAAGTGGAAGTGCTGGGTCATTTGTCACTGGTCGGATCATGCTATAGAATCTGCTTAAAAAAAGCTGCCAAAGTGAAAAACTACATTTTATTGGTGCTCTTATATATCAGCCACAAGAATTAGATCAGGACAAAAAGAAAGAAAAAGGAGAGGAAAAATCTTTCCCATAGAAGAATGAAAAAGACAGAACAAAGGAAGAAAAAGTGGTACAAAATGGATGATAGTCTGGCAAGAAACCCTTTTTCAAAATAATCTTTGTATAACAGACAGTTAAGATTTATGTGTTATTTAGTGGAGCCAGCCATGCTGAATGCAGTGAAAGCAAAAAGGGAGATAATGTTGTGCTAATATTGAAAACTCCTGCACTCTTTTGATGGTAGAAATAAAGAGCTATAGCTCTTGTAAAACTTGAGCTGGCCTAGGAGCTCATCAATGAACACAGAAACCCATCCACACGGTGCTAAAAGTAGAAAAGGGATTTCTTTACTATTTTTGGACTGGCTAGTGCAAGATCTGTGCTGCTACTTCGGCTTGAATTCATTCATCTGTCTGCAGAAAAGTTCAGAACTCCTCCTCTGTGTCAGATCCCATATGCTTGTGCCAGCACAAAAACCTGACACAAAGCACCTCCATATGTAGCAGGCTCAGCTGCACCAAGGGGATCACATTTACCTCCCATTTCATTTTTGGACTGTTGATTTTTAAAAGCACAAATGTTCCCTTTTAGGAAGTCGTGTGTGGACAGTTGTTGGCATTTTTATTATTTCCTATTACAACAGTAAATTATTCCATGTAGCTGTATTATTATTCGCTGAAGGAGAAGGGGGAGGTTGTGCTTTCCAACTAAAAACATCCTAGTGGTCAGTGTTCTTTCCAAGAACACTGGAAAGTGTTCCAGCTCCCCTTCCTCTCCTGAAGAAATTCAGTCCCTTATCTTGTGTCTGTGACTCAGGTGCTCAGGCTGTGCCCAAGCTCTGTCTCTCTTCCTCTTGTGCAAGCCCAGTTCCTGTGGAGAAAAACCAGATACACCAGGCCAAAACCAGGGCACAAGCTGGTGTGATTTCATAACTCACCTGGGAAGCACAGGATCCCTGCAAAGTGCATGGATCATTCTGTCTGCACTGCTCAGCACCAGCAGGGAAGCAGTGCTGTGGGCAGAGGTAAAAACTTCCCTTGTTGGCCCTGTCAGTCTGAGAGGACAGGGGGCTTTCAGGGCTGTTTGCAGAAGGAAAAGCAGCAGTTTGCAACCCAGCTGCTCCTGGTCATATAAAGGGGTGGCACCTGAGCCCAGAGCCTGGCTGCTCAGGGAGGCTTTGTCTCACCCTGCAGTGAGCCATGTTGGTGCTCCAGGTGGGCAGATGTTCACTGGGCACGAAAGGCACTTTGATTTAGGTATAGATATGTTTGAAGTGTGTGCCTGCATCAAGTCCCCAGACCAGTGTCTGGGGTTTTGTGGTATGATGGGGAGGTTGTCCTGAGTAAACATGAGGTTGCAGGTTTTGTGAGGGTTTGACAGCTAATGCACCCAGACAAATTGGATGCACCCTGCACACATGGCCTATGTAGAATCACAGAAGGTTTAGGTTGGAAGGGACCTTAAAGATCATCTAATTCCAATCCCCCTGCCATGGGCAGAGACATCTGCCACTAAACCAGGTTGCTCAGAGCTCCATTGAACCTGGTCCAGGGATGGGGCAGCCACAATTCTCTGTGCCAGTGTCTCACCACCTTCACAGTAAATAATTATTTTCTAATATCTAACCTCAACCTGCCCTTGGTCAGTTTTAAGCCCTACCCCCTTGTCCTGCTACTGCATGCTCTTGTACACTGTCCACTGTGGAAACAAACTCTGCTTA
The DNA here is from genome assembly GCA_013397235.1 of Lanius ludovicianus. Taxonomy (NCBI): domain Eukaryota; kingdom Metazoa; phylum Chordata; class Aves; order Passeriformes; family Laniidae; genus Lanius; species Lanius ludovicianus. Next base: position 41,539 of record VYXG01005904.1, read on the forward strand.
ATTGTGGCCAGGCTGCCTTCAACAGGTATTCATAAAATGGACTCATGCAGTTTGACTCCTCTGAATTTAAACTCTCCAGTAGTTAGAACTGATGTATCTCAAGTACCCTCATGTAGACAACACTGAAGTTAAATGGATTAACCTCCAGTTTAACTCTACTGAAAAAGCTAATTGGGGAGAAAATTAAAGGAAAACGTGTAAAAAAAGGTTTTTAGGTGAAAGCTTCAATGCCTTCGTGAAAAAGAAACGTCATTAAGGTGAATTTGACACAGGCACTGTGCCTTCATGATAACGTTGCACAGCATCCTTTACTTTTCAAATGGTTTTTACATCTGCTATGTTGCACCAAGTCAAAAAAGAATAAGTATTTGGCACTTTTAAACATATTATCACTCCTGATAAAATTTTGTATTCTCCCTCTTTGATAACTGATATTCCTCAGGTAATGTTGGAACTAGAAACAAAGCTTTTCCTTTTCTCAATATTCAGCTGTAACTATTGAGAAATTCTCTCCTACTGTTAGGGAGCCAAGCTTCTCACAGGACTGTTTTCCTTACCCTAACCCCATGTTTCTAAGAACTCTGCCTTCCAGAGGAAATCCTGGTGTAGCAACCTTTGAGTATTTATCAAGTGGTGTAAGGTAACTGAGGGCTGTAGCCTGGCAGTAGAGAAAGGCTCCCTGTAGAAGCAGATTTGATAATTATGGAGAAAAGAGGACTCATTTCCCTGCAATGTAAAATGATCCACACCTGGCCTGTCCTCACTCCATAGTATGCTAAACAGCATATGCATTTTCTAAAGGATGTTAAAACCCTGCTGTCAGAAAAATGAAATGGAGAGAGGAGCTCATATAATGTATCAGGGGGAAAAAAAATCAGTAGGTATAAATGGAGAAAAAGGCTGTGTCAGCCTTTGTGGAAATAACACATTTTCTTCCTAATCTCTTGATACACAGAACAGGCAGTTACTAGCTGGGAAATAAAAGGAGGCTGGAAAACAGGAGAGCCTGCTGGCTGTAATCTGCACAATACCTGAGCACTAGGAGTTTGTTTCAAAATGTAAAATGCAGCAGCCTGTGCATGTTGGAGGGGGGGGAAAGTGGTCAGCAAGGAGAGGAGAGGTGGCAGCAAGCTGGGCTGGTACTACAAAAGGATTAAGAGCAAAGTGGGGCATTTCTACCAGGAGCTGCTGCAGATTAATGGGTAATTGGCCCAAGTGCAAATCTCCCTTCACCACCACCTGTGTGATTAAAGGAGCCTGCCTTCACTCATGGTGGTTTTTTGTCTTGTGATTTCAGCCTCCTAAATCCAGTCGAATTACCTCTGTGGGAGGGAAAAAAACCCAAAAAAACAGAATGAGCAGAGAAATACCTGTTCTTCAAAAAGCAGCTTTAAGCTGAAAGACTGCACAGCTACTTTATTATGGTAAGTCTCAAGGCAAAGGGTGGCATGGCAAAAATTGTTGTGGGATGCCTTTCAGGCAGTGTGATGTGTTCCTCCAAAATCTTTGCTTTGCATGTTTGAGTTTATTTTTCTTCTTCATCATCTTAGCATTCCTCTTGGTGAGTGCCTTGTTCTGTCAGTTTTTCTGAGCATTTTAGGATGCCTACACAGCTTCATGGGCCACTTCCCAGGTAGAAGTGGTTTCTCCAGGGATGTTCCTGGTCACTGCAGCAAGTTTAATATGAGCTGCCTGGCCCTCTGGGAAGTGAGGCAGCAGGAGACAGGAGGAGTAGGGCTGAAGGGTGAGTGATGTGGAGAATACTTGCAAACAGGGCAGTGCAGTGGTGTCTTTGTCTAGAGCAGCTGTTGGATCAATGAATCAGCCCTCAGTAGCCACTAGGAATCTTTTGAGTGAGTCCTTCCAACTCCTAGATAGGTTTGTAGGCTACTGTTTCACTTTTTCAGGGATCTGGGCTGTCCTGTCAGGTACGTCCCTTTCCCAGGGTGGTTTTCTTGCATGGAGCTGTAAAATAATAATTATTACCAGCTCACCTGGTAAGAGTCTTTGGGGTCATTCTCTGTCTCACAGCAGGAACATGAAAGGAGGGACCCATTGGGACATTTATCATATAAGAGCAGCATCTCAGCCACCCACCACGGTAACACTGAGACTGTCTCTCACAATTTCAATGTAATTATTTGCTAAAAAGGACAAATTCTGCTTTCCTGGTTGCGGTTCCATTACTGGGAAGAGCTGCTGCTCTCCACTGAATGAATGCCTGTGTTCAAATTTGCAGAGTATCCCATGTCCTGTATGGCACGTGTGCATCTTCCAGACTTTATCCTGGAGGGGAGGTGAAAAATGTAACAGGTCTAGTCCGGAATGTAATCAAAGATTTATAAGTAGCCATACATTTTTTATGCATATAAAGTAATAAGAGCTGTAGAGTAAAGGCAGAAATGTAACATTAAATGGTTGTTCTTGCCAGTTTTCCATGAAATATGATCAAAGCACCATTTCAGCAGCAGGGCTGCAAGACTGCACCCTCTAATAAGGAGACAATGATTTGATCAGGCTCCAGTTAAGGCTAGGAGCATCCTCTGCCTGAGGGTCTGTTCAGCTTCTTTTGCATAACATTAAAAGAAGCTCAGCTGGTCAGACCAAATGGCCAATCAAGAGATGTTTTGTAATGCATCCTTTCATTTCATTCCATAACCCATCACTTCAAAGCCAGGGTTTAAAATAAATAGAAGAAAATAAAGGTAGTTGTGATCTAATTGGAAAGGAAGTGTCAACACAGGATGGATCTGTAACCCTCTGCTTGACAGAGGAGAAATCTTCGGCTCCTTCTCTTCCTATGTATCTTCCAGTGTATTAATCTCTTTTCAGTGTTTTCTTTTTCCTGAGCATCCCACTTTCTCTTTTTGTAGTTAGCTGCCAGAGAGATGTATTTTCTCCTACCGACTGCATCAGAATTTCCTAAGGTTATGGGAATTGGTGCTTCTGGGGAATTATTGAATTCAAGTTATTTGGTGATACTTCTTCCTGCTTCTGCAAGCTCTGCAGGACAGCCAAGGCATATATCATTTCATTTTCTGGAACATTTAGGTCACTGATTTGTCTGCTAGCCTGGCAGTGTTTTATTTTCACATTGTATACGAACGAGTGTAAAGTTTTGTGAGTATAATAAAGTCAGTGTGAAAAGAGACTAAGGTTCATTACAGGATTTCTTGCAAGTTAATTGTTGGAAGCACTGGCATGCAATCTGGCTTGCTTATCGAATTGATTTAAATGGTCGGAGTGAGAGAAAGTATTGCACATAACTTGTCTCAAGAAAAGTGTGGCTTAGAAATGTTACAAAAAAAAAAAAAGTAAATGCAAGCAGCTGGTATTTTGCTGTTTTGTGACCTGCCTTAAATGCTCTGTATGGGGAATCCTGTGGATGGGAAAGCTCTGGCATGTGCTGCTTTGCTGCAGGCTGCTTGATGCATCCCTTGTGGTGCCTTCTGTGCCCTACAGGAAGTTTTAGTCCATCAGTTACAATTTGGGGGACAAATAATGATTGTTTGGTGCTCCAAACATGCCAAGTACTTTCTAATTTCTCACTGAATTCTACTGTTCTATTCTTTGCCTCGGTGTATTCAGTGATATGTGTTTTGGAGTAGCTGCAGTATCAAAATTGTTAATTTTCTGCCACTCAGCACATGTGCTGCTATGCCCTCCAGCTTTTCCTCTTTGAAGCCCTGGCATCCTGCTTCACTCAAGTGTTTCCTGGGAGAGAACTGAGCCTGCCTGCGTGGTCCTGGCATGTTTCTATTTGGCCTGAGAAGCTGATCTTCACAATTATTGTCACCAATTCAAGCCCATCCAAGTATCTGGCTTTGAGAATATTTGAAATACTGCTGCCACTGTTTCAGAGACCCAGATGTACTAGCTTGAAACATTTATGCTATTAAAAGGGCTGTGAGAAATTTTGGATGAGGCTCATGCTGACTTTGCAGCCAAGATTTCACCCTTTCATTATAAGACTAGCTTTCAAACTTTTGATCAAACCATGGACTAACAGATTTATCTCTCCCACCCCCCAAAATCTAATTTGCAAATATAATCTTCAGCCTGAGACTTAGGCTGCAATTGCTGCTGATTGGAATAGTGTGAGGGAAAACAGGCTGAATGAGGCTGTATAATTCTTTATTTGATATCATTAAATGAAATGCCAGAATTAGTTGAAATATCTGCCAGGTGCCACAGGTTTATACCTTAAGTGCATTATTCACTCCTTGTTCTTTGGTATTTCCCTGAGGGTGGAAAGGACTGTAGTTAGAGGAGAAGAAACAATGGTCTGATCAATCACAGACCTCTTGAATTGCAAATAAGAATCAGCAACCAGCTCACAAACCTCTGTGCTGGTCGGCTGAGCTTTCTGCAACCCCCTCGTGTCATTCTCCTATGACTCTTTACATCATGTACACGCTGAAATCTTTCTCACTGTTTTAGTTTCTGGGGGCTTTTTATATTGCCAGTAAGGTGCTTTTAGGCTTGTAGAGCCTCTTGAAACAGAGCCACTCTACCTTCCTGTCAGCACAGAGCCCATCGTGTGGGAGCCAGGGTGACAGACCACTGACAGCAGCACCCTAACAGAGCACCTCTATTGTACCTGAGTACAAGCAGTTATTATCTTGTATATTATGTGAAGGAATGAGTAGTGATCTGAGAAATGGTGTGCCGAGCTGCTGGTGTAGTCAAGTGGCTGGTGGTTTTACAACTACCTTGTAAGAATGTGAATATTTCCTCCATCTACGGCACACACCAGTGCGGCTCCACCGGGATCTCACTGCTTTAGAGCCATGGAGGCCTCTGTGACACAGCTGCCAGAAGGGACTGCCTCTGCTGCTGCAGAGAGATGCTGCTGGGAACATCTGCAGCTCCCCGTGGTCTCCTCTTCCATTACAGGGAATTCTCAGGTGTTCCAGGCACAGAACAACAAATAATGCCTTGATCCCCCAGGGTTTTCTCTTTGCCATCTGAGAAGATGTTTAAAAAGTTCCTGCCGTGCATTTGGAGCAAGGAGCTTGCAGGGAGTCGTGTGAATGTTCCCCCCTTTGCCTTGCTCTCATGATCAGATTGAGACCGAATGTCTGCCTTGAAAATACACTCCAGAGAAACCAAAGCCATGGAAATCCTACCTGGATTCCTGGTGGAAATGTAGAGGACTGGGAGACAGGATAACTCAAGCTTTTTCTTCTGTCTGTAAGCTGGAAAACTTGAGGGAACATTGTGTGAGCTCCTGAGCAAGGCAAGCTTTGTTCAGTGGTGCTTTTTAGTTAGAGATGTGCTGATGATGGTTTCAATTCTGTTGACGTCTGGTTGTTGGAAAGGGCTAAAATGTTTTATTACCCTGGTCTCGGATAACAACATGTCTAGATAAGAAGTAATTTGAAAAAGAACTCTTCCCTGGCCTTTATATTTTGCTTAAAATGTTTGACAAAATTGGATTTTATTCTTGACTCAGCAATAGTTAAAGAATATATTGAGAAAGCGGCAAGTTGTGTGTAAAGCAACTGGAGCTGCCTTGCCTTAAGACTGTTTTTATTCAGGTGTCTGTTATAATAATTCACTTACACTGTGCTTCCCTATCAGATTTTCCTGGAGATCTCTGCTGTGTGCAAACATAAAGGAACTTGGAAGCCACTAAGCTTTCTGAAATGTTAATGTAAACACATTGCATATGTAGGACTAGTGAGTATTTTCCAGGCCAAACACATACCAGGCTGTGACTAACTGATTCATTAGCTAATAACCAATTGCTATTGGTTTTGGGCAAGCCTGTGCCACGTGGGTTTGGTTTGCAGGGGTGGTTTATCATGGCACTTCTACCCCCTGCATGGAAGTATCTCCACCTGAACCAGGAGCTTCTGGGCAATAAGCACTTCTAAGGGACAGTTTCCCTTGCTTATTAATTGGCAATTACTGTAGAAAAATACTCCATGATCGAGTGGCACCTATCCCTCCATAATGCCATCCCAGACTTCAAAGCCTGTGTGGATGAGTTCTGACATTTGGTGAGGGTGCAGGAGTGCAAGTAGGGACAGAACCTACCCACTGGTAATGCAAACATCAGGATCTTTTTTCTCCTCCCTTCTCCTGGCTGAATAATCTGAGACTTAATTCTAATTGCATTAATCTTTTGCCCAGCAGCACAGCAGATTGTGTCCAGAGAAGACTCCCACAGGCCTCAGGCTCCCAAGGAGTGTGGGCTTTAGGTGGAAATAGCAACGATGCTGGTGCCAAGAGGCTTCTTTCAGGCTGGGCTGACTTGCTTTTCCCTTAGCTCCTTTGCTGCTGAGTCCAGAAACAGGGATATCTGGGGTGGGTTTGGGTAGTTTCAGTTCTGTCCCTCTTGTCCATTAAGCTCAAATGTCAAACCATTGCAGGAGTTAGCAGGGGAAAAGCATCTGGTCCTCCAGTGGTGGCTACACACTTACCTCCTTGCCAAGGAACGTAATCGGTCATCACAAGAAATCTGCACTGGCATGTTCTCACTCCCTCAGTTTACTTCAGTGTTGGGCTGAAGAAAACAAGTTGTAATAAGCTACTGGAGAAATTTTGTAACCTGGCAGTTAGCAATATTGCTCAATTAGACTATCTCGTGTCTTGACACATCATTTAGGTTATATTGATATCCAGATTTTTACTTTGAGTTTTATTTTAATGCTCCTTAACACTCCTGTGTAAATACAGCTCTTAACTGATCACAATAAGATCCTACCGAAAGAGGACTGAAATTTCCTCATTAATATCCAATTTTGGAACAATACAGTGTAGTATTAATGTCATTTTTGGTCATGTACAGTTGTCAGGGCCCTGACACAGCTGGACATAGCAGCGTGACTTTTATAACCTTGTTATAAAAAGCAATTAGGGGCAACATCCAGCTCTGCAGTTACTCATCACATGGAAATGTAAGGAGCTTCCAACAGTGAATTTAATTAGCAGGAAACACAGAGTAGTCTGTGACCTGCAGTGCAGATAACACAGTTCCTGTCCAGCAATGTTGGTCCCTTGCTCTGAAAGGGCACCTGAACTGCTCTGGTGCCAGACCCATGCATAACTTACAGGCTTCCAAGGGACTGGAGCTGGAAACTTCCAATCAGGAAGGCTGAATCAGGAAATGAAATGCTGGTAAATCAAATCTTGTACCAAGCAAAAGCACGGGCAGCTTTGAAATGCTGAGGAATAATCCAGGAGGAACTATGTGCTAATGCCAGCAGTAACTGGACATGTCTCAAGAATGTGTAGAAAAGATTTTGGTAATCACAGCTGCACTGCACAGAGTAATAAAATGGCTGCTTCATATGTGTGAGTGCATAGGGATAAGGAGAGTTGTGATATACAACTTTGTATGAAAAGGAGTCCTCAGGACTTGAGTTGGCCATAATGCAGGAATTCCTTATTTGATATTGAGGGGATGTGCCCAGTGGCATCATGTCCCTGCAGAGCTTGATGGTGTTTGCCCTGCTCTGCAAGGGGCTGGGCAGCCACCCAGAGCACCCAGCCACCCTCCAGAGAAGGCCATGAAGATAATCAGAGAGCTGGAGCACCTCTCCTACAAAGACAGGCTGAGAGAGTTGGGGTTGTTCAGCCCAGAGAAAAGAAGGTCACTGTGGTGACTGTACTTAAAAGGAGCTTCTAAAAAGGAGGGAGAGGGACTTCTTACAAGGGCAGATGGTGTCTGGACAAGGAACAATGGCTTTAAGCTGACAGAAGACAGGTTTAGATTGTCTGTTAGGAAGAAATTCTTTACTCAGAGGGAGATGAACCACTGGCACAGGTTGCCCAGAGAAGTTGTGGCTGCCCCATCCCTGAAAGTGTTAAAGGCCAAGCTGGACAGGGCTTGGAGCAGCCTGATCTGATGGAGAGTGTCCCTGCCCATGGCAGGGAGCTGGAATGAGGTGATCTTTAAGGTCCTTTCCAACCCAAACCAATCCATGATTCCTGTGGAAAAGCAATACCCACCATGAGAAGGGCTGCTCTCAGTTTTCTGCTTTCTCCCCTACTCTGTGCTATGTGTACTGAATACTTGCAGGGTTTCACAGTGCTGATGCAGTCAGGTTTTCTACCTTCGAATCTGATTACACCCATTTTCCAGCCTGACTGTGCCTAGTGCCAGAGCTAAAGAGCCATTTCTGCTATGATATCCTGTTGAGACACTTGCAGGGGGTTACTTGCAGGAGGCTAACTTGAATTCGACCTAGAGTAAGAGCAGAGATTTTTAAGATTGTTTCTTGAGTGTGATCTAAAATCTCCAAGCTAGAGGTGCAGAAGCCAAAGCTGAGCTATACGTTCCCAGAAACAAAAAGAACGGGATTTAAAATAGTTTATTAATAAATTATTATTTAATAAACCAGTAAGAAGTGAGTTCCCAAATTTTCATCTAAGCTGACTTTCATCAACTACCAAGAATAACTACCTCTCAGAAATGTAATTAATCTCAATCACATCAGGATTTTCAGATTTTTAGGGCTTGGATCTATCTAGCAGCCTAAGAGCAAAGAAGCTGTGTTTGAGGTCATAGCCTGTTTTAGAGAACTTTAAATCTACATGTTCACTTCCACTCTTTTTATGCCACCTTGGGAATACAGAGCAATTAAAACCTTCTCAGGGTAGCATTTAGCTCTGCACTGGAGCCAGCAAGGTGAGAGAGACAGCCTTGCAGGCTGCTCCAAGGTCTGAACTTGAAGCTTGGGAATGATAGATGAATACAAGGAGAAGGATACCAGCAAGGAATGACAGATGAAAACAAGGAGAAGGATACCAGCAGGGCTGTGCAAGATTTCCTTGCCCTGCTGTAGTGGTGTTGAGTCAGTAACTTCATTTCTTTGGCTTCACATCCACCTGTAAGGGGTGAGAAGTCTTCATCTGCTGAGCGTGCCTGGGGTGACTATTGTGGTTTTAGAGCTCGGGGAGCACGTGTTGGGGGCCTGGCAGAGGAGAAATGGGCAGTGAGGCTTTTGTTGTTTGGTTTTAGTAGCACTTGGCTGGACTCCCCTGTCTGCCAGTGGCAGGAGGTGTTTGCAAATACATATGTGTGTGAGTGCTGGGATAAGGTGTGTCCTGCAGCATATGGCATGTGCAGATGCACGCTGGCAGGTGTGAACTGTGTAACTATATTTGTGTGCTCTGAGCCTGGTTTGGGAGGAAGAAAGAGGCTGCTGAGAACTCTGGCTTAGGTACTCACTTTTCTTGTAATATATTAGTTTAATTTAAATTCACTTTACAGTCAGTGCACATGAGAATTATTTTGAAGGTTTAATTTGCTAGCTGCTGAAAGCAATAAGGTGGCTATCAACAGAGAAGAAATAGCTTGGCTGTTTGTTAATGCTCTTGGGCTGTACTGTAAGTACTCCAGGCAGCTGTAATGTAGAGAGGCAAATGAACCATTGTTGCTTTAAGAATAGGCTGTTTTATTGTATCAATAGTTTTCTGTTTCTAGATATTTACCTGTGAGGTACTTTCTGGGGCAGTTAGCTGGGGGAATCCATGTAGATTCTCAAAACCATTCAGAGGGAAAAGCTGTTTAACCATCTAGAAAACATAATGCTTGGTCTCTCATTAGTCCCCAAAACTTCATTAAATTTATTATGTTTGGATTGGTGCTAATTTTTCTGGCCATTTCAGTCAGCAGAAGCTGTACTGAATTGCCTGTATTTGTACTGGGAATTTTATTTCTTATGATGGCAGGATTTGATTTTATCTGCAACCATCTGGAGTAAGTTTATTTGTGTTACGTGGCTTGCATGTATTTATACTTCAGACTGAGATCCCTTAAATTGAATTCTCTGGATTTTTACATATCATATAAATGACATTTGCTTGCAACACAGTGGAGTGATTACAGTGAATACTAAAATGGCAACATTCTGCAGTAAAAAAAATTACAATGTAAAATGAACATTCATTTACAACAGAGTGTAAATTTATACTATTTAATGAAATGCATTCACTGTGCAGTAAAATACTTCTTGTGTCTATTGAAATACAATTACAAAGCACTGAAACTTATAATATTTAAGAGACATTCTGTTTCACAGTAAAAATTGTGTCATGTTTGTTAAAATTATATTTGATACAGTGAAATAAACATGGTCTGTGCATATGTTTATTTGTCTATATTGATTAAATTAAATAAATGCTATCATGGCATCAATCTGCTGTAGAACAGAAGTCCTGTACCTGGGCTTATTCAGTATTGGTTGTGCTCTACCACTGTTTCCCTGTGGCTGAAAAGGTGCCATCCTCAGCAGGAGTATGAGGGAACATGGTTTGACAGGGACCCAACTGGCCATGGAAATTTCTGGAGCAGGTTTCATGAGACCAATGGGGCCAGGAGATATCGATGCATCCCTCAGAGAGAAAAGAGCTGACCAAAAGGTGGCTTTACAAGCCAAGTGGACCCCACGTGGACAGCCATGCCCAAGTCCTCTCTAAGCTGTGACAGAGATCTCTGCACAGACTCTGCCAGTATCTGGATAGAACATATTTGTGGTACTTGGCAGTCAAACCCCATTGCCCACAGCCTGGACTTGTTTCAGAGAGCACTTCTTTCTTCCAGCTCTTGCACAAATGGCTGCAGCAAGGAATGGCTGTGGTGGCATTACAGCCAGGAGCTCTGCTATTCACAGAGGTGCTGCAGATGATGGAAGCACAAAAAGAAAATGTAATTGTGTCAAGCCCATTCACTGCCAGGAGAGAAGCCTGATGGCACAAAGGCATCTGCTCTCTCACAGCTCTGGTTTCTGCAGGCACCAACTGAGAAAATGTGTGTATTTTTGGACAGATTCAAAAATGTTTTTAATAGTTCGTGCCTGGTAATTGCTCTGATTTATTAGGCCATAACTGTGCTAGGGAAATACAGGGTTTCTGGATAGGCCTTTTTGGGGTTGTTCTGGACAGCCATCAGCCATGCTATTGAAAGCAGCTTTTCCTTTGTTTGCATGCATTCTTCCTTTGACAGCCCTCATCTGTCCTGTAAAGCTTAGGGAAAAACCTCCTGGAGAGAGGCCCAGCCACCCAGCTCTGCTGGCAGCACAGCTCCCATACCCATGCCCTGCTGGGCCAGTTCTGGGGCCTCCCAGCATGACCTACCCCATTTTGGGGCTTCCAGCAACTCTCAGGCCACTCCAAATAATTGCCAAACCTGCTCATTGCCCCTCTAGGGGTGGGGAGGGATTTATCCTCATCTGGCCGTGGCAAGCACACATTCACTCATGTTGTTGGGGTGCAGATCTGCCCTCTGGAATCTCTGGTGCCAAGTTAAAGTGTTTATTGCTGTACCAGTGTGACAACCCTCACCTTTCCTCAGACTCTAAAGAACAAACAGGCTCTCACTCCAACAGAAAAGATTAAAATGCCCGAAATTATGGTGCTGGACACCAAATAGTGCAAGATGCCTTTTATCAGTACAGATTCTGGCCTGCCTTCTCTTTGTAGCTGGTGTTAAATTGCTGGCTGAAGATAACCACTTATCACGGTTTACATGCCCATTTCTATTCCAGAAATGTAAGGATACTCGACTCTCTTGGGCTAATAATGCTCTGTCCATTTCTATCTCCAGCTCAGCTGAGGAAGCTGTTACATAAAATAAATGCTGTAAAGATGAAGTTGGCCATTCCCTCTCTTCTTTGCAAAGGTCATCAGCTCGTTACATTACTGAAGAAAATGTTAAGACTTTATATTCTGAGATAACAAAATCTGATTTCCACTTGCCCTTTTTATTTCAAAACAGGAAAACCTGCTATTTATTCCAACCAAAATATTGGTTCAAATTGAATGGGCAAGAGGTTCAAGAAGTGCTTGGGTTAACTTGAGGATTTGCTGCTATGGATTTTCTCCAAGCTGGCTGTCTTTGACACAACTTGCCACGGCTCCCCCATGTAGTTTTTAGGGCCAGACACACAAAGATATTTGCTCTCTGCTTTCAGTTAATTTTCCATTTCACCCCAAGTCCCCAGCTTTTTTCCTGTGTGGTTCTGGCACGTCTTTTCATTGCCTACACTCAATGATTCTGGTCTTAAGGCTCAGTGACATCCTTGGCTGTGTCCTTGCATAGGTATTGTAGCAAGGGAGAAGTGGAAGACTCTGGGCAGGCAGCTGGGATAGAGCTGATAGAACTGCGAAGGGAAAAGTGTAGGAGAAAGTGACAGAAAGTAGGGAGCCAAGGAATTGTGCCCAAGGAGGAGCAGGGCGAGGGAAGGGAAAGGATGGGCTGGGAAGAGGACATAGGGTGCCCAAGGAGGGTGAGAAACCCTGAGAGGACATGGGGTATCCAGGGAATTGAGAGCTGGAAGGAGGTGAGGAAAAATAAAAAAAATGAAACCCTGAAACTAAAGCAGCTACTTTGAAGAAAGGCAAATTTATGAGGAAAGGAAGAAGATGAAATGATGGAGAGGCTTTGCATGGATGTGGCATTTCCACTCTGACTGCAGCTGGCAGAAACAAATTTACAGGAGGGCAGGGGCATGATGACACCTGCTCACAGAACACCACAAGAGGAGCAGTGCCATTGCAGAGCCCCTCTCTGCTGCCCTCTGGCTCTGCCATCCCCTCCCTGCCCCCTCCCTGCCTCCCAGCTAAATTTATTCTGCTCCTGGTACTGTTTCTGTGCTGAACAAACCAGCTCTGTACAAATTAAGAGGACAAGATGTTCAGAAGTGGTAAATTCACACTTTTTTTTTTGTTTTCCTAGCACATAAAAGCGAATTTAGATTGCTAGTGGGGAGGGCAACCAAACTCAGGGTGTAGGGAAAACTGCACAAAAAAGCATTTCAGTACTCAAAGAGCTGAATGCAACATATCAAAGCAGCTTCTAAATGAATCTCTGCATTACCAAGGTGGATTGCAGCAGCACTGATGCTGACAATAAATGGTGAGTTCCTTCCCCGAGAGGCCGGAGCAAACACATGCTTTGTCTTGGACCAGGTCTCTTTTATATTAAGTTTCCTATTTCTGCAAATACAGATGAAAATTTCCTAGCAATACCTGACCACTGTGGCCTCATTTTCTCTGGGTCAAGTGGCATTTGGCATCCTCTGTACCCCTGTCAGTTTGGCCCCCTGTTAAAGTGGGGTGCAATAGCTGCCAAAGAGGAGCAGCACGGAGGGTCAGCCTGGGCAAGCTGGCAGCAACTCAGGGCCTGGGGGCTGTTCCTGAAACCAGGCACCCACTCAGTGCAGCGAGGAGCTGCTGGTCCTTCATGAGCAGTTCTGTGCAAACGAGGAGCAGAAGAAAATCTGTTCTCTGAGCTCTCCCCAGAGAAATGCCAAGGAGCACACATCTGGCCATCTTCTACGAGGCACTCGCAGGGCTCCCATTTGCAAAGTTATGCATGAGCCCAAACACACAGATTGGAAAATCCTCTCAAGGCTGAAGTACCTGGTTTCCTAATTCCTTGAGCCAGAGGGACTCCTGCACCTGACTGCTTCTGTAAATTCTCACTTTAAAACCAGATTACTGCAGCTGTGGAGGGGTCTGCTACCCTCCCTTCCCTGTTCCATGGCTTGGTAAGGATTACATTTTTTTAGTGCAAAGATTAGCAATTCAAACAGAGGGAAAAGAAGCCTGAATATGCTACTCCCAAGTGCTTGGTTTAATAAAAAAAAAATTATTTCCCCATATTTTTTCAAGGAAAAGTGGCATTTCCAGAGGAAATGGATGGGTTCTTTTAAAGGGAAGGAAAGGAAGGGAAAACCAAAGCTGTTTATCATGTCAAATCCAGCAACGTTCATTGAAGAAGGACAAAAACATTGAAAGCTTCACATTAAGACTTAAATTCAGTTTTGTTAAAACTGGAAGAGCTGCCTTTTTTCCCCATTCCAAACATGTTCAAGAGCTGACCTTGCCCTGCAGGGGTGTTGTGCTCTTGACTTTCTTGGTGCTCTCCAGTGACAGCTTCACTTTTATCAAAAAAGGAGCTAAGAACAATGGGGACTTGCTAGAAATCTGTAATTAGGATTTAAAGCCCCCTGTCCTTCAGGTTTTTCCTTGTGAGTGCTAGGGTTTCTCCAAGGGAAGTGATGTGCATTGATACTCTCCCTGTGAGGAGCAAAATCTCTCCTGTCAATGCAGTAAGGGCAGAGATGCAATAGGTTGTCATAAATCCAGCCCAAGTCTCTCTTTCAAAATAATTACACTTCAAGGGAATTTTAATCTCATGTTAACAAGGCCCCCTACAATCTTTGTGCTCTCAGTCATATTAGAAACTGATTTATAATTAATGACAACAGGCAATGCCACTGCCTTTCCATGAGAGAGATCTTTAGCTACCTCCTCAGAAGGGGTTGGAAAAAAAAAAAGAAAAGAAAAATATGAGAGAAAGCTTTAATAGCTGCTTTGCCATGTTAATAGTAAGTGCCTCTCACTCAGAAGCACCTGGAAGCATGGAATATATGAGCAAGAAAATCATCTTTATACACTGAGCATTTGAATAACAGTAGAAAAAATCTTATTTGAGTAAAGCCAAGAATGTATTCCATGTGGCATAATATCCAATAACTGTATTTTGCCTCTAGGGAGGTACTGAAGTAAATACTTTGACCAGAATTTGACAGTTGGCAGAGTTCATACTCAGGACAGGGGTGTTTGTGGGATGGATGTTCTTAAGAAGCCTGTTAGATATGAGTTTGTTCAACACTGAAATTTTTTTGTTGCTATTCCTGTTGACTTCTGCTCCTTTTATTTTCGCTCCAAGATTTACTCAATAAATAGGTCCCCAATGTATCTACGTTCTTCAAAAGCATTAAAAAATCTGGGTCTGATTAATTAAAATCTCATTATCCATCATAATTGCAGTAGGTATGCAAAAATGTAAGATTTATTATTCAAGGAATTAATGCATTTCTAGAACTCTTTGGGGTTCATATGAGAGTTGGAAATGAGCACTGTATAATAATTTGTTTCAGGAGAGCTAATTAAGTCAGTTCATTTATTCAGTTATCTAAGCCTGGTCTAATCCCGTACACCACTAAAACCTTTTGATGCTCCCAACTTCATTACTGATTTGAATTTATATGAGGACGCAAACAGAAAATGTCCCTTCCATTTAGTAATGCCTGGCAAGTGCCAGGCCCTGGGTCCACAGGGTAAGTCTGTAGCCTGCCCTTGCCTTCCACCCAAAGACACAGGCTCCTCTTCATAGCAGGTACCTCTGGTCCTGCCAGGGTCCCTCCAGGTAACTCCAGCTGAAGCTGCCTCTACTGCAGCCTGGCTTTGGACCCCGAGGGGCCCACCAGGGAAGAAGGGGGGTCACAAGCAAGCTGTGATCACAACTGCTACCACAGTTGGCATTTACTCTGCACAAAGAGTCTGTGTTGTGGGAAGAGAATGGTCCTTGTGGTCATCTTTATCCCTTTCTGCTTCTCTGCCTCATGCCAAACACTGGAGAGTACACACAGACAAAAGAGAGTCCACTCGTCAGTAAACAAAGAGTATTTATTTAAGATGAGGATTAATTCTGAGTTCTGACTGCTCTCTGTTTGAGAATACTTACTGTGAGGGTGAGGAAAAGGCTGTCAGACCTGTTGTCTGCAGTCTCCTGGAGAAAAGCTTATTGGTTGCTTTTAAAGCAAAGTATTTTTTAGAAAAACACTGAAACTAATTATTCTTATTCTCATGTACATGAGTTTATTCCTTCCATTATAGCCCCACTCTATTTTCACGGAAAACAGGAAACCAGTCTCGGTATGCACTGTTTGGAGTTGATACCTATGGGGAATTATAAGGTAGAATTGGGTTGTGAGCTGTAAAACCTGCCTGCAGAGGCACATGGCAGCACAAAGGAGCCCTTGGTGGCACAGAGAAGCTTCTTGTCTCCACCGGGCCCTGGCGGGAGGAGGTGTCACAGGCAGACCCCTACAAGGGTGCTGTGATGTGGCAACACGGGCTAGGTCACACCATGTAAGGAAATTCTGTGCCTTGGAAAAGTATAAAACCAGCTCATTCCTTTGAATAAATGATTCAGGTTCCCTGCCAGTCTGGGTCTGTCAGGATATCAGAGTTGAATTTTCATGAGGAAACCTCTGGAGGCTTCAGTCCTTATGCTGACTGGCCATAACAGGCATCCATTTAATTTCTTTTCATAAAACCTTACTATAAAACCAATTGTTGGGTCTGAAGCTCCAGGAGTATGTTGCATCCATAAGGAGACCAAAGGGCGAACCAAGTAGCAGTTCTGGAGAATTTGCATGAATATATTGCATGAGGTAAAAGAGTTCTACAGGAATCTTCTGGTTTGCCAAGAAGGACTGAAAGAAGCGTTTCGGTCCTTGCACTGCTGTAATAAGGGAATTATTTATTAGCCAGCTGATGCAATAGCTCACTGGGTATTCTGACTTACAGTTTGCTGGTTTGCATGGGAGTTTGCAGAACTGCTTTGTGGAGAACGGAAGTCATAGCTACTTCAGAGAGATGAAGTGATGATGGCCTTTTAAAATTCTCTGCATCTTTTTTCTTGGCTGTGCACAAATACTTCATAAATTTTACATCCAGCTCGTTTTTTGCAGCCCCCGATGCCATAGCTTTCAATTAAGTAGGGTTTGGATTTTCTCTTCCATTTTGTAAAGAATCTCCATTATTAGATGTTGACACCAATTGATTATCCCTCTTTATTGCATCTTCTAAGAACATGGAGCCAATTAAATCCCACTGCCTTCCTAAGGGTGAACCAGCCCTGTAGACTCCTAATAGTCCCACCACAGCATGTTGTTCCTTTGTTACTAAGGCAGCAATTAACAAGTTTTTAATGGAACAAAAGCTCCCAGAGACAGGCACGGCATGATAATAAGAAGGTGTCTCCTTTTTGTCTTCTCAACATGGCAAGATCTTGTATAACCCTTCCTCCCTAGGGCTGAACAGCCTTGTCAAGGTGCTCAGTGTGGGATTTTTATTCCTTCTCTCTCTGCCACAGTACATCTAAAAATAATGATATTTACACATGTTCAATTATTAAAGGGTTCTAAAACCTAAATCTGAACTGCAGTCCTGTTTAAAGCAAGAGGTTGTTTCAGTGTCAGTAAAAGGAAAAGATTATCTTTTCTTACCAAGATGATCTCTGTGGTGCCATTGAGTTCTGCACTGTCAGGTTTTTGCTGATGGAGTAATTGTTTTTTAAAGCGATTCTTTCAGGTTTTAATGTCATGTTTATGCAAATTAAAACACAGCAGCCGAGAAGGAAACTTGTCATCTTTCCAAAATAATCCATAAGACTATTTTTTTAGATAAAAGTCTCAGTTGGGAAATAATTGCATCTGTGCATGAGATTAATAATAACTAAGTAATTTGCTATTGTTTTTCATTAGGAGAATTGGTTTTCAGCTGAGCTAATTAAAAATCCAAAAAGATGTCTCCTGAAATTCTGGTGATTTTTAAGGTAGATGAGATGTTATTGGATATGGTATGGAATGCAAAACACGTCTTTTCCCCCAGTGAACTTCAGCCTGTCTGGGTTTTATTTTGTGCTCTGGTCCATGCTAGGTAATTTTAGATTGGAAGGTAGCAACTCTGTTGCAGCTGCGTTACTGGGGAGCCTTAGTGTCCCAGTCTACTCCTAAATGGCCCTTCTCCTTGAGGAAAGGATGGGCTGGGAGAAAGTCTAGTGCAGGGGTCAGTTCTGCAAAGCGAAGGAGGAGCCCTGGGCTGGATCACCAGACTGCTCTGTTTAATCCATGGCAGACAATGCAGTTGTCCTGTGTCTGTCTCCTTTGAAAATGCAACCTTTGGAAGATTGAATCTATTTCCCACTCTGGCTGAGCAGTGCTGCCATGGTCTCTGGAAGCAGCGGTAAGAAGGAGAGGAACTTGTCTCTTTGGAGAAAATGGACATACTGATGGTCATTAAGTTTTCCAGTGGAAAGTAATGCTTCTGCCTGGGAAAGTGTTGGGTTTTCATTCTTCAGGATAAGGCATCACAGGAGGTGCTCGAGGGTGTTTGTGGTATAGCCCAGAATCTGCATCCTTTGGAAAAGCCTGTCACTGTGAGAGACCTGCACTAAAACTGGAAACCATGTTGAGTGTGACAAATTTAGCCTCTGCTGTGAACTTGGATCATCTTGGGAAGTTGTGAAGAGAATCTGTCCTAAGCTTTGAGAAAAGATTCCAAATGGAAGGTTTGTGTCAATGTGTGCTGAATTCATGGACCTCTGCTTATACCTGGATCTGGAAAGGCGCTGCTTTGGTTGTCTGTGATTTACTTCTCAAGGAAAGGAGAAGTAGGGAGTTGGTGCATTTCCTCAGTACATTCTTTCTTTCCCATACACACACACACACACACATAAAAATATGTAAAACTAGAAATTAGTATTTGGCAAAAACTCCAGCCTGGAAACTTCAGCAAAAGGTGGATTTGATGTGGAAGCTTGTGACTTGAGACTCACTTCTTATAGTTCCTTAAAAATGTAATGGGTGAGGTGGAATCTGTCAATGCAATTAGTCCAGGCTCGGGGGAAAGCATTTCTTTTGGATAGCAGCATTCTCTGTGATGCACCCTGGTCTTTGTAAGCAACTGCTTCATCAGTATGTAGGAAAAAACAGTATGTAGGTCTTGCACTTCAGTGCTGTCACTTCAGTGTGATGCTTGAAATGCTTTAGCAATCATGTAGCTGCAGCAAACAAAATGTTAGTACAGTGAGAGACTGGAAGAAAACACAAGGTATAATCACACCCTTGTAAAATAACTGATGATACGTCTTCATTGGGAACTCAAGCTCTATTATTTCCAAAAGAGCACAGTACTGCAGAATGAGAGAGGATCTGGAGATGTGAATTTTAAATGGAAATTTTCTGCTTGTCTTTAGCCTTAGTGATGGAAAAGTCACTTTGAAGCTGGAGCTGTGTCAGGGTGTGTGTAGGAATATGAGTAACAGAGAAGGTGAACTTCTGGCTGCCCTTGCTCATAAGGTATTAAGAGGGAGTCAATTATACTGAAGGACAACAAATTGAAATTAAGAGGAACTGTCTGCACCATTAACCAGTGTGGCTCTCCAGGACTGCATATGCAAGTGCTGAGAAACTCTGAAGAGGAATAACCTCTTCCCTAGGTGAGAGATTTATCTGGCAGCTTTGGTCCCTGTGTCATAGTTTGACACTGGCCCAACACCAGGCACCCACGAGAGTTGCTTCCTCACCCTCCCCTGCCACAGCTGGGCAGAGGAGAGAAAAAAAATACAATGAAAAGTTCATGAGTTGAGATAAATACTGGGAAAACACACTCCAAGGGCAAAACAGGCTCTGCTTAGAGGTACAAAGTGAATTTATTACTAACAGAATCAGAGGAGAATAATGAGAAGTAAAATAAACCCTTAAAACACCTTTTTCCCTGCAGCCCCTCCCTCCCTCCCTCCCACTGACAGTGCAGGGAGACAGGGCATGGAGGTTTGGTCAGTTCATCACCCGAGGTTTTCTTCTGCTGCTCAGGGAGAGGATTCCTTCCACTGTGAGACCGTGGGGTCCCTCCCACAGGAGCCAGTTCTCTGAGAACTTCTCCAGCATGGGTCCATTCTCACGAGCAGCAGTCCCACCACCCCTGCTGCAACTTGAGTCCCTCCCACAGGCAAACAGTCCTCCCAAAACTGCTGTGGCATGGGTCACTCTTCCATGGGGTGCAGTCCTCCAAGGACAGGCTGCTGCAGCCTGGAAGGAAGGGCCCTCTCTCCACCAGGTCTTCCACAGGAACACAGCCTACTCCAGACATCCAACCACTCTGGTGTGAGCATCTCCCCCACGGGCTGTGAGTGAATCTCTGCATCCCCTGTGGATCCCCATGGGCTGTGGATGGATCTCTGCATCCCCCATGGATCCCCATGGGCAGCAGGGGCACAGCTGCTCCACCATGGTCTCACCACAGCCTGCAGAGGAATCTCAGCTCCAGTACCTGGAGCACCTCCTCCCCTTCCTTCTCCACTGGCCTTGGTGTCTCCATGTTGTTTCCCTCACATGTTCTCACTTCCTCCTGTTCTCTAGCTAGGAAAAAAACCCCATGTGTGCCCTTTGTTTTGATTTTCTTCTTAAATATACTATCACAGAGGTGTTACCAACCTCTCATTAGCCCAGTTTTGGCCAGCAGCATGTCCAGCTTCGGAGACATCAGTGATTGGCTCTGCTGGACACAGATGGAAGCTTCCAGCAGCTTCCTCACAGGAGCCACCTTTGTGGCCCCCTGCTACCAAAAACCAGGCTGTGCCAAACCAATTCACCTGGTTGTACAGGAGTGCAAACAACGAGTCAGACACTCAGTGAAAAGGCACAGGAGAGAACTCCTGCACAAACTGATTCATTTGGGTCTCTGCAGCCCCATGTTTCTCACCCCTGAGGACTCTGTGTCCCTGCAGGAGCTATGTCCTTGTTCCTGCATTGGTGTGCAGTGCACAGTAGCAGTACAGCTTCAGACCATCAGGGTGATAGTGCAGTGAGAGCCTGGGATCTCTGTAGCTTGTGTGGGATGTGTGGAAGTCAAGAAAGCTGATCTGCTATGAAACACACGTGCAAATGTGTTCTGCAGTGTCACAACATGGCTTTCCCTAGACTCCTGTGCACGGGGAATTGAACTGGCTCCCATATTCTCACAACCCCACAGACCTGCCCCTGCCCACTTGAGAACATGCAGGTGGGAGCCCATGGTTAACTTGTATCAGATGCTTCCCTCGCAGTGACAGTATTAGAGGTCATTTCAATAACTTCATACACACATGCTTTTCCTGATAGGCTGTTAAACCATTTCAAACTGTCCAAATCTCCCTGCGTACCGTGGGATATACAAAATCATGGTATTGCCATTGCTGAGAGGAGCAAACTGCTGTCAGATTCCCCTCCATATTCTCAAAGAGCGAGTGTACAATCACAAATCCATTGAACTGCACTCCATTATCTCTTATTAATGGGAAATTGTCCATAAATTGCTGAGGCGTGACTGTGGTTTTTTTCTCCAACACAGCTGCAGTCTCTTTATCCTGTGATATTCCAGCCTCTCAATAATAAAAACAGAAAGTGGTGTGTGGGGGTGGGGAGAGGTGGGAGGAGGGGGCTTGAAACCCCTCATGCAGCATCTTCCAGCAGCCCCTGGCAAGAGGAGCTTCTTCCTTGCTGCCTTCCCAGCCAATGGGTGGCAAAGGGAGATGAGCAACTAGCAAGGACATACAAGAGTAGGAGCAGGAAAAGGTAAAGAATTTACCATGCCATGGTGAATGTGAGGTTGTATAGAGAGAAACAGTGCTGTTTGCAGCACTGTTGTGGAGCACAAACACATTGGTGGGACGCCTTTTCCTCACCACCAGCTTCCCCTCCTCCTACTTCCAATAGCTCTTCTCTGAAGAGGAGTGGTGGGTGTGGATGAGCTCAGAGAGCAGCCCAGCACCCACCAAGGGCTTCCTTGGAAACTTCCCTCTTACCTTTTATATATGTATATGACAGCTGGGAATGAGAAACCATTGGGATGGTTGGATTTTCAACAGGACTCAGTGCTCCTTGGGACAGGACAAAAATCTGCCACATCCCAGAAGGAGACACTGAAAACCAAAAGCTTCTGAACCTGGCACAAAGCTGTTGTTATTCATGGCTCAAGTGGTGCTTGAAGGGGTAAGATCTTGGAAGGGACAGTAAAAGGGAGGCAAGGCTCTTAAATCAGGATGATGGCACCAAGTTCTGTTGAAGCTGGGTCTATGAAGTTGGCTTTGCAATCCTAGATCCCCCTTCCCATTTCAGAGCCCCATGAGTTACCTGCCTGGATTTTGGGCATATCTACAAGCAACACAAGTACTCCTGAAGAACAGGAGCCATGCAGCAGGGCAGAGGTCCGGGCACATTCAGTCATTGACCCATACACATGATCCCATTCCTCCTGTCATGTTAGGATGAGGAAATGAGCTATTTTTTGTGGCAAGTAATAAAAGGCCATACAGTTTTCCCTGTGTTAATTATACTACAGACTGTTTAATTCTATAAACGAGCTGCTTGGCAGGCTTTCAGAGCAATTACACAACTCCCTCTCCTGCTCTCCCTGTGGTAGCTCAAGAGCAGCTCAGCTGTGAAGCTGATGAGCCTCAGCACCATCCACCTCACAGTGGATGTCTGGTGAGAGCCTCTGTCCTGGCAGCCTGAAAAGCTGGGACACCCCATGGTGTGCTTGAGCTTCTGTGCTGGGTTGGAAGGACTGAAACCTGCAGAGGGGAGGGAAGATGTGCAGTGGAAGCCACAGCCAAGTTAAGGAAGAAATAAGACGTGATTAATGGGATCTGAGGGCTAAACATTTTTAAAGCAAGATGTTTGAGGCATGGTCGCCAAAGCCTTTGGAGAAAGTCTCTGTCACTATTGGGGCAGATGTCTGAGTCTTTGAGGGGCTTGAGTTCTGCCTGTCCCTTAGTCATCAGCATGTGGGCAGTCAACTGCTTCTGGCTCTTCATGAGTTGAGAGGAAATAATGATCCCAGCCCCCTGCTTTGGAAGAGTGCTTTGGGATCAGCTGCGGAAAGACCAGCAGGTATCATCAATGTGAAGAGGGGAGAAAGGACAGCAACCTCTGGGTGTGACATTTGAGAGACTTCAGATCTTGACCAGGCTTGAAAGGGAGTGACCTACCCTAAATAAAACAGCAGAATTCCCCCTGGGTTCCCATGACGACTTTGCCCTACAATAAATGTTACAGGACACAACGTACCTGTAAGCTCAAGGTTGCTCTCCCAGTAATTACTGTGCTCTGAACTTCTTGCCCGAGGTCTGCAATGTAAAACATCCTGGAAAAAATGCCTTTAATTCTTTTTTTAAGTGGCAAATGTGACTGTGGACACTGAGCACCAGCTCTGCTTTCTTCTAGCAATGCAATTTTCAAGCAAGCAAAATAGAATCATCCAAAGCACAGTTGAAAGTATTAGTCTTTTATGAGGATGCTCAATAAAAATGAAAGGATTTTAGAATTTGTTGAAGAAAATTATGGCGTTGAAGAGAGTAGTGGCTTTTAGTCCTTTGATACATAAGGATTTATAATGCAATGTAATAGAGGCATTTTTCCCCAAGGGATATGTGAATCCCATTACCTCCCATTACTTGCCATAAATTTAATATTAAAAGTTTTTTTATTTAGGATGACATGTAGAGATGGATATGTGTGAATCAGATTCTTGACAGGTTTATACTATATTTATGTTATATTAAAGTTATTTATGTTTATATTGTTTTATACCAATATTGCTTCAGTTAAAATTTTGGCCTTTAAATGCTATTTTTTATTATTTCCCCTTCATTGTCTGTTTTGTTTGAGGGGAGGAGGAGGTTCACTTTACATATGGACTTTCCCTGTACTTCAAGCCTGGCTGGAAACTGATTGTGGGGCCATATTAATTAATTTAGTGCCTGTGATTCCAGAAATCAGGGCTTAGGGTGAGCCCAACCTTTCGAATACAACTGTCACTTCCTGCTTGTGTTTTGTGACATATTATAGAACACTGCTTCTCTGTGCAGCAATTTTGTCATTATCCAAGATAGAAAGAAAAATGAGAAATCCATTACAAGCCAGACTTTGTTATGACACAAGAGAAGAATCCCTTGGGAAGTTAGATTAAATTCTCTTTGAAAATAAAATAAAAATGCCACCATGCTTGACAACATTAGATTTATTATATATTTATCTCAGAAGCTCTAGGTATGCTCCTGTCAAAGCTTCTTTAGATGTTGAGATATGTGAGACAAAGCAAATCATTCCTTGAGTCATTGAAAGGGAAGTTTATTACAGAACTGGAATTAAAAGATTTGAATAAGAAGAAAAATCCGTAGTTCCATCACAAGTTGGAGGCTGATTGCTTGCTGCCTATGTGAGCCACTTGAACCAGCTCAGCTGTGAAGTTTATACATGCAGGGAGAGGTGCCTGCTATGAACTTGGGGTTTAATGTGGTTTAGGCCAAGTTGTTTCATTCCACCACGGAGTGAACTCAAAGAACAGCTCAGTAGGTAGGTAGGGCTCGTCTAACATGCATTACCAGCTGACTGGCCACACCTTACCACCTGACTGGCCACCCCTTACCAACTCAGCTGCTCTGGGTGCTTTTCCCCTGTCTCAAAACAGAAAAATGCCATTTTGTGCGATTAAATCCCAGAGATGTTGTGCATATTCAAACATTTTTCTACAGCCAGTCCCCGTCCTACAAGGAGCTGGGCATGCTCACATCTGATTAATTCATGTCATACTATTATACTCCAGGCCTGGGAAATTGGAATTAATGGAAAGATTGTTCTTTCCACAACTGTGCATCATCCTAGATAGTGAATCTTAGAAGTACCAGCTGATTCATCTTCCATGAATCCTCCCAGAGGCTAGAGGTGTGTTTATTAGGGAGCTGGGGCTGTTGTCATCATGACTGAATTTTCTGCAGGAAAACTTGCAGAAGAAAGGGGGAATGAATTCCAAATAGCATCAGGTTAGAAACAGGAAAGAAGACAGTCAAGAGGAGTATGAACCATCTGGAGCAGGTGCATCCACGTTGAGACCTAGTTTTTCCCTAGGTTCCAGGCACGGTGGGGATGGATGTGCAGAAGGTAGCTCTCTGTGTAAAACAGACACGAAAAGTGAGGTTGTAACAAACAAGCAAACAAATGCTGGGTGCCAGGAGTGGCTTTGCAGTCAGCAGTATTACAGCAGCTCATGTCTTCAGACCTGTGGGAAGTCCCTGTGAGATTGACTTGCTCCAGGGTAGTAGCCAGTTGTGAGCCTCAGAAAGCAGGGGAGCAAGAAGGTTTTCCTTGCCTTTATGGCATTTCCACTGTTCAGGAACTATAATGCCAGAAAATGAGGCCATCTTATTTTATGATTCCCAGATGTGTCAATAAAAGGCCTGGGGGGGGG